>JANBQA010000393.1:0-15875 GCA_027576955.1 Dimargaris xerosporica
GCTCGGAAAATAGGCAAACGCCTCTTCAACCGAGCCATCCTCGGTAGTGGTGTTGGAGATAATTTTGTCAGCGGTTGTTGTGGTTGCCAAAAAGCTCCACAGAGCGAGCCACAGTAGCAAGTGTCCGTAGCTTTTCAAAGCCACTCGCATGGTGTAGTGAATATATATATATATATATACGCAAAGATATCTTTGCCAATGACATTAAACGTAAATTCTGCTAGCATGCACACAAAGGCCACCACTCAGCCAGCACATCAGCGATATGATAAACGACCAACACAACATAGGCCACAAGTCTGCCAAGAATAGTGGTTTAAAGACCAGCTTATCGTGCATACAGGAAATAGAAAAGCGACAAGAGAACGAGAAAAACAAAAAAAAGAGAAAAGGAGCATGGGTGCTAGACCAACATGCCGTCGGACATCGTGCTGGCGTTGGACCGAGTGATATGGCCACACCGACCAGCGTTATGGTCAAACATGTCACACTTGACCAGTGTTGCACACCTGTCGCACGAGCCACTCTACCACCCATTATATCATCTCGCTCGCATTTTAGGTAAAAGCACAACCAGAGAGTCCAGACGCCATCATTACGCCAGTATCGATGATGCACTGCGGTGTTGACTGTTGACTGAAATAGGGTGAGGCATCAGTTCATGAGAAGGGTTTTCACCTGGCCCCTGCTGACCTTTGCCTATATCGCGACAGCGTGCTGCAGTGAGTCATTGCCTATTTACCATTGCTCCGAGCTAGAGAGCCGTAGTTACGTTTGGAGCATTTTAGTTGTCACAGGATTTAATGTAGAGAAATGGTCTGGGGCGTGTTGCTTGTCATCCAGTTTGTGGTAGCAGTGCGCCGCCACATCTTGCCGCCACGAATTGCAGCATTTATCACGTGATGGCCAGGCCCAGCGAGTCCTCGGTTGTGCCGGACACTGCATTGAAAAAAAATGAATTTTTTTTTTCTTAAACCGCTGTGCTAGATTTTTGGTGAGCGACACAGCATGCGGGCTACATGCGCTTTGTCCATGAATACGTTGCACTGGAGAGCGTTCCACTCCGTGGTTTTTGTGTGTTTATGGTTCGTCCTGACAACGTACTTGAGTTGTGGCGTTTATCCCCTAAAGCCCCTGGTGCTTGAGCGTAAATCCTTGGTACCTAACATTGTTGCCCAGGCCGAGTCAGGTCCTGACTTCCTATTCTTATTCGAGTGATTCCCGGGGTGGCACTTTTAGTTGCCTATTTTCTATAACACATTGCCACCATGGTGCCAAAAAAGGCCAAAAGCAAGCGGGCGACGACCAAGCACCGCAGCAAAGTGCAGCGCAAGGTCAACGAGCACCAGCGCAAAGTTCGTCGCGACAACAAGCTAAACCCAAAGCGCGTGCGCAAAGACCCCGGTATTCCCAACCTATGGCCGTTTAAGGAAAAGCTTCTCAATGATATTGAGCGAGAAAAACAGCGTGTTGCGGCGGAGAAGCAGCGGCAGCGTGACCCGGCAGCGGCTAACCTTGCGGGTGGGATCAAAAATGCGACTACCATGGGCGATCTTGTCCAGCACGCTCAGGACAGCGCCCTGCAGTACGATGCAGACCAGGATACGACATTGCATGCCAACGACGAGAACGATGACAGCCACGTACTGACCGAGGAAGCGGTGCATGGACGCAAGGACAGCTCGATGCGTGCCTACTACCGCGAGTTCCGCAAGGTGGTGGACAATGCCGATGTGATTCTCGAGGTACTGGACGCTCGTGATCCGTTAGGATGCCGTACTCGGGCCATTGAGCAGATGATTCTGGGCCACAAGGGCAACAAGCGGGTGGTGTTGGTACTGAACAAGATCGATTTGGTGCCTCGGGAGAACGTGGAAGCGTGGCTCAAGTACCTGCGCAACGAGTTTCCCACCATTGCGTTCCGGGCCTCCACCCAAACGCAGCGGACCAACTTGGGTCAGATTTCTTCGGTCAATGGCCAGGTGGCGGAATACCAACTGCAAAAGGGGCAGTGCGTGGGGGCTGATTCATTGATTCGCCTGCTCAAGAACTATTGCCGCAATGCCAACATCAAAACCGCCATTACCGTGGGGGTGATTGGGTACCCCAATGTGGGTAAATCGTCATTGATCAACTCGTTGCGTCGGTCCCGCGTGTGTCAAGTGGGAGCCATGCCCGGTGTCACCAAGGCTGCGCAGGAGATTCACTTGGATAAGAACGTCAAGCTGTTGGACTCACCAGGAATTGTGTTTGCTAAACCTCCCACGAGCACCAAATCACTGGACGGTGCGTCGCGCGCCATGGCCGATCTGATGCTGCGCAACTGCATTAAAACCGAACTATTCCAAGACCCAGTTGTGCCCGTGGAGGCTATCTACATGCGCTGCAGCCCTAAACAGCTCATGATGCTGTACAACTTGCCATACTTTGACAGCTGTCACAGTTTCCTGATCCAGCTGGCCCGTCGTCAGGGTCGGTTGAAGCGTGGTGGGATTCCCAACGTTCAGGCAGCTGCCCAAGCGGTGCTGAACGATTGGAACATGGGCCGAATTCAATTCTACACAACCCCGCCGTCAGCCGACCCCACTGCACAGTCCCGAGGGCCCGCCCAGGTGGTACAAACGTGGAGCAAAGAGTTTGATCTGGATGCCCTGCTGACAGAGTCGGACTCGACCGCTCTAGCTAGCATCCAATCTCACCGTGATCTGGGTCAAGCAGCGATTGGGCTGACCGCTGATTCCAATAATATGGGCGATCAGTTGCTCATGACCGAGCAGGAGATGGAAGCTGTCGACACGGCTAACCGCATGAGCGACAGCGATGAGGACGAGTCCATGGGTGAAGATGGCATGGACCTGATGGAGGAAGACAGTGATATGATCCCCGACGCTGTGCCCCTGACCGCCTCCACTGAGTCGCAGCTCTTGGTTAACATTAATGCCAAGGGCAAGAAGCACGCACTAATGGGCAAAGCCTCGCAAAAGCAGCTGATCATGACACCTGAAGAAGCACTGCTGAATCCACAGACCCAAAAGGCCCAACGGCAGGAGCTCAAGAAGCGAAAGAAGGACCGACGTCGTCAAGAGGCTGCTCTCTTGCAGTCACTTGAAGGCGCTGGCGACAGAGGCGATGCAATGGCCGATGACAACTACGACTTCGATGCGTACTTTAAACCTTCAGCGGGTGGTTTGGATACCGACACTACTGTGGGTATGGATGACGGCTCGGATGAAGATTTGTGAGCGCTACGGATAACGTTACTATGATACAACATACCTGCACCCTGGATGCTTGGCCTTTTTTTACACATTCTTGCGCTACTGTCTCAACCCATCTAAGTCTGTGCCAAGGATCTATAAATGACGGCGCCAGTTGGACAACTGTTAACTCGATTATCCAATGGTGCATACTCCATTTTTTACACTTGTGATTTCGCCCACTTGCCGGGACCATTCACTGCATTTTCCTCGTACTATAAACTGTTTGCAGCTACCGCTCTGCTTCGAACGAAAACCATGCCTTCAAACGGATACATTTAGTGCCCATGGCTGTTAGTTAACAATTAGAGAAAAAAAACTTTGAGGAAAAAATATCACAGGGTGGTAGCGTTGGCTTCCCTTGGTCATGCAACGAGCATTCAGTTTTAGCCATTACAGGCTGATGCACTCAGTTCCGTGGGTTGAAAGTTATTGCTGGCAATCGCTTTTCTCGGCATTTTCATACCCAACCATTACATTTTCCTGCTAGCAAAGCCTCCCATTAGCATTATTTTGATTTTGGTTCAGCTCATTCCACAACTCGTAATTCGCCATGGTTCGTTTCAAGCAGCGTTACCTCGTGTTTGAGATTGTCTTTGAGGATAGCGGCGCTCGCTTGTCTTTGGACACCCAAGGCACCTCGAAGCATGTTCCGATCGACCAAGTTTTGCCCCAGCCTTCGCAGCTGGAAAAGCGAGCCATTCGCAACATCATTCAGGACCAAATGGTGGTGCTATTTGGTGACTATGGTGCGGCAACATTGCAGTCATTCTTTCAAGGTAAAGTCGCTGAGCAAACTAGTCCTCTCGCTATTTTGCCAGGCACTGTATGCTGCTGTTGTTTGATGTGATAGTGACCTTTAACTGACTCGTGTCTTTGCAGCTGCTGGAAGGCATGTATATACATGCATGCGTGCATATGGCTTTGGTATTTCTTTAATTTTTTTTGGGGGGGTGATGATGATTCTAGTCAAATATTATAACAGGTATACCAATTTGGGCATACTCCGAGCCGAGCGCGATTTTTACACCAAAGTTTGGGCGGCAATGACCCTAATCACACGTATCAACAACCGACCTTGCATGATTCGCGTCATACACGCTGGTGGTAAGTCGATTGTATCTCCTAATGCGTTGACCCATCGCTGGTTTGGTAAAACAAATAACTAGAGCAAATAGATTACATCACGGTTGTCAACTGATTGCCAAGAACATCTATTGCCAATTGCGTAAGTTGGCATCAATGCTAATGGTTGAAACTACACACATACTTTGCTGGCATTGCGTTCTATGCATGCAATGGCTGGCATGCGACATTATTAGGGACCATTAAGCGGTGCCAGCGAGAAGCGATTCGATATGACCGGGATATCATTCTGCGATGGCTCCAACCACGGGGCGCCGTACTCGATTCAACAGGTAATGATATGCCTTACGTAGGTTTGGGGGCCATGGTAGGCATGCTACGAGTCACGGATCAGGATAGGCCAATGAGACAAACGCTGCTAACCTTTTTTATGTACAGCGTTGTTGCGGCTATGGCTCTGTCTAAACCCTCGTCCTTTTTTCACTGCCAGGCGAAGCCTTTATGCAGGAGCAAGTCAAAGCCATCCACGAGTTTGAAAACTAATGGGTTGACCAAATAAACAGGTATAGAGTATATAATCGAAGCAAGCGTTGATCGGCTCATCATATCTAGATGTTGCATCGGCACAACTAGATTAGGTCTGGATATTGACTTTAGTCCACCGCCCACCGAAATGGACTCAAAGTTTATCAGCTTTCTTTCATTTTAACCGTAAACCGCAACATTAACCGGGAATCAATTAGAAGGTGCAATGTTGGGTATGAACATTGAGCATCTAGTCCACTTTAATGTATTCTATTTTAGATAAATGTGAATCACGACACCATCACCCAATGCCCCTGTTAGCCTAGCCTTACGCTGCAAATGCTGCGTCGGCTAGTATGCCTATACCCAACCATGCGCCTCTATATTATTTAATCGTTCCTCCCAGGCCGCTCCTTTTTTCACTTGATATGCCAACGATAGCCTCATTGTTGGCTTGACCAAGACGTGCAGTCCCCATTGGCGGATTATGCCAATGACCATCACAAAGGGACGCAGTAAACGACCTCATGTAGGGCCACAGCCATATTACCATTGGTGCCATTTTGGGCACTCTTCAGCCGACCAGGGAGTTTACATCTTCAAATGCCCAACGCAAATCCATAGATTGCCCTGTGGCCAGGCAAGGCACTGCCTCTATGAGATAAAGTACGGGACCAATGGTCACTCGGATGGCCCTTTTGGCGTGCATGCCTTTTTGATCAAACGCCAATCTCGGCCTTAGTGACAGTGGTTGTACTGGTCACAAAGGCACGCTCAAGGAATAGAGAGAGAGAGGGGGGGGGGCAAAAAGACACAGTAGTAGTCAAGAATCGTCTAACCTATCGATGCGCCAGACCCGTTCGGTAAGTTGCACCGGTGGCAACTGAGGAGCGTTTAACATATATGCCCAGGTCGAGTGTGATGCATTGAGGGTCACAAAATTAGGCTCGTCGACAACGGAGTGTGGTACACAACAGCGGTTGCAAGTCAGGAAATCTCGATTTCTCAGCCCGAATGATACTCTACCGCATTGTTTGGCCCCTGGGAGAGCTCACTCGTGATTGGCACTTTAGCGCCTGCCCTTGGCTGATTTTTTTGTTTGCATCTACTGCTTCCATTGGCCTCACATGACGATTACTGGGCCATTGACTGGACTAAAGTTTTGGTATTCATTGTTTGTCATTACTTTGTCTTGTCCACAGGACACCGTGGAGCTATGGGCAACCATCACCTCCAAATACCGTTTGAATGGCCCTTGTCAACGGCAGCTGACACCATACCGGGACCTCAGTGCAACCCCTATTTGTATAGCTTTGAATCATCCAATGCCTTGCCCTGTCTCATTTCCGCGCCCTCTTTCACCTATCCTCGCTTCATTCGTTTCGTTTTTGGTTAACAATGGTGTTCTCGCGGCAACGGGTGGAGGCCAGTGGAGTTTTGCAACAAGGGCTGCGATAAATGCAGACCACGGGTAAATCGTGGGGTTGATGATTGCGTTGATCACAGCAATCTGTCCCGATTAGCGATTTAACGGAGTGCAGAAAAGCTCGCCGCAAGTGACACTGGTCCTATTACCCTTTCTCCTTATCTTCTTTCGACTGAACTGGACTGACCTGAACTGGTGTGGTTGCGCTAGTCGTTGGATAATGTGCTTAGAGGAACACAGGTCTCGGGCCTTTGAGGAGCCCAGCGCCATTGGTACACAATGCTCAGTGTATGTCCACTCTGGCGAAATACATGCTTCACACGAACGGGATCAATACTCAACAATGCACTATATCCCTCTCCATGACTTCCTACGCTAAAAAAAAGCCTTTGGGTGACAAAGTTGGTGGAAAAAAGGAGGGCGGATTTTATTCATAGACGATTAGTCTATGTAAAAAAGTGACACTCAACATCAGTTTTAAAGCTGTAAATGCTACTAGTGGCCATTAAAAAGCAAAGCAAACAAGCACGCACGCACGCAACCAACCGACAGGCCCATGAAATCCTATATCGAGAGCAAGCACAATTGCTATAATTTTGAGTGTGCAGAATACAATATGCGTGTGTATACCTATTAATTACATAAACTACAGCGTACAAGAAAATAAAACATACACACACACACACACACACATACACCTTCAAGTTCAAAGCAGCAGGGGAGATGAATAAAAATAGCGGGGTGGTGAGCAGTGTGAGGTAGAAGAAGGAAAAGAAATAGAAAGGAACAGCCAATGAGACCCTGCATTGGCACTGCTGCAACTAAAACCGCCAATGAATTTTTGTGTTCGATTCTTATTCGCTTTTGGTAGAGAAGAATGAGAGGTGGAGTGGTAAGAAGGGGCCAGGCCGTAAACTCAACACTAATCACGGCAACATGGCACCACCGAGCGCCTGCGAAAACGAAGCATTGGGATCGGCAGGGGACGATGTAGCTGAAAGCGAAGCGCTCAATGACCCAAAACAGCCAGCAGCAAAGGATGGCGAATGCAATTGATGCGGCTGTTGAAGATGTAACTGGGGCGACAGCAGCGGTGTGCTGCTAATAGTGGTATTGGTATGGCCTCCGCCCGGTTGAAATGCCAAAGTGGTCGCTGGAGGCACCGTGCACACCAGGCCCGAATCGGGATCGGTAAGGGTTTGTGCTGGTGGTTGAGCAGCGGCCATAAGGAGTGACTGTTGTTGCGGTTGCTGTTGGCAAGAAGTCAGCTCACTAACAGCACACCCGTTAGCAGGATTTCCTCCTCCAGCGTTTGTCGCCTCGGTGTCAGTCGTCATAGGAACCACTAGTGCCTGGCTGGTTTGGTGATACTCGGGGTTGAACGACAAGCTACGGCGATGGCTGATTTTCGCTGGTGTTAACGAGGCGGGAGCAGCAGCAGCAGCCAAAGGCGGCACCATTGCCGGCTTTTGTTCATCGCTGCTAGGTGTCGAAACTGCGTCGGGATACGCACCGTTTTGAGAAACACTCTCATTTCCCAATTTGGACAGTACTGCGGGGAACCACAGACTGACAGGTGAAACCTGCTGCCTTTGCGGTTTCGTTGGGGTCGCAGCGGAGACTGCCGTCGTGTCGGAAGCGACCGCCGATGGCAGGGACGATGCGGGGGATAAGGATGACGAAAGTGGCGGTGGAAACATGGAGGTAGCTGATAGCGCCAATTGCTGCTGGGTAGGAGGAGCGCTGTTGGGATCGTTGGTTTGAATATTGGCCAGACAATCCGTCACGATCGACAGAGCTGGCGACCACAGCGCTGCATTCGACGACGTTGTCACGTTGCCACCGCTAGCAGCAGCATGTGGCAAGGGCGACGAGGTGGGGGCCAGTGCTAGAGACATGGTAGCAGGTGCCGGCCTGACTGCACGGTCGTCGAGCACCATATCGTTGCTGGTGCTGCTGACGATGGCATTGGATGCAAGCGAATCCTGGTGGTGACCCGACGGTGGAAATGAAAACTGGGAAACGGATGAAGGCATGAGGAGATCCGAGGCCACAAACGAGCCGGTGGTGGGCGTGGCAGCAGCATCTGCCTGCGATGAAGCAGCAATGCTCACCATGGGTGACGCCGAGGATGCACCCAATGTGACAGCCGTAGGTTGAGAAAGCTGGGTCGAAGGAGAAACCGCAAAGAGCGTTTGCACCAGCTGAGGAGTGGCCTTGCTGAGCACCTTGGGATAACGTACCACCAGCTCGCGCAGCTCCGCGTGCAGCTGCCAGTAACTGCCAATGAGTTGGTGGTTCAGCACACTGGTGGCCTGCAGGTCCACGGTAAAGTCACCGCACAGTGCCCACTGGTGGCTTGGTATCTGCGTTTGGTAAAATCTGGGCGATTGATGCAGGGTAATGCAAAGCTCGCCCTGCAGGTCGGCGTTGTTGCTGCTGCTGCTATCTCCGGACCCGTAGGGTGTCAGCCCCTGGCTGCCGTTGCTGCCAATCGTGGATGTGGCAGTTGGTTGAATAGGATGCAGATCTAAAAGACTGACTGAGTCCAATGCCATAATCATCTTGGAGTCGACTGTTGCAGGGCTGTGCAGTGTCCAGACTAGGCGCTGATCCTGGGCCTCCCACTGACACACGAGCTCATCTTGTCCCTCCGTAGTATATTGCCACGATCCCACCCGCAGGGTCCGGGCCGACAATAACGACCGGGGCGAGGCGCCATCGGTGGAACCATCCCCAGTGGGTGTGGACGGCACGAGGGATTCGGGTGACGACTCGAAGCGGCGTCGGCTGGGCAGGGCTGGTGATGACCAGGTGGGCGGCATCTGGGTGGTGGCAGACGCCGGGACCGGGGTGTACGGGTAGCCCCCATTGGTTTCATCGTGGGCAAAGTACGTGGACACGGAGAGCCCTGCAGACTGCGGGGTCAGTGGCGACGGGAGAATGGGCTCGAGGTGTCCCGAAGGCGACGACGACGACGCGTACAGGCCGTGGTGGCCCTGGGGCTCGGCGGGAGCCAATCCAGGCGTCGAGGGAACAAAGGGGTAATACGGCAGCTGGCCCAGGCCGGCGGCGGCGGGGCTGGTCAGGGGGTTAAAATCCATGGGCGAGAAGAGCCCAGTGCGCAGGGTCGTGTCATTGGCTGGGCAGTACGGCGTGGTTGGCGTGACCAGAGCGGAGGGCGACGCGTACTGGCCCGGCAGGGAGGTTTGGGATGGGTGGGGTTGTGGCTGCTGCATTTGGCAGGCCAGCTGGCTCAGGCGAGCCTTGCGCTTGCGCTGTTGCTCGGCCCGCTTGTTTTGAAACCAGATTCGAAGCTTGTCGGGGGTGGTCTCTAGCTGTCGGGCGAGCTCCTCACGCTGCTGTGAGTTGGGCAGTGGGTTGTAGCTAAAAACCTTGAGCAGGCACTCGACCTGGTAGGGGCTAAAGCGGGGTCGCTTCTTGGCCGGTTTGCGGCCCGGGAGCGTCTTGGCTGCCGCGGTGGTGGAGGACGTGGCGGCAGACATTTAGGCTAACAGGATTTAGACTTTGCCAAAGTAGGCCAAATAAAATCACCGCCGAAATTAAAGAAAGCGAGCGCTATATAGAGCAAAAAATGGCGGCAGTGGTGCAACGTGGCAAGCCCTGTGCACAGTCAACCAGAGTGCGTGGAGGGAGCGCGGGCGTATCTAGGGGTGGTGGATAGCAGGTCGTACATGTGCCCACTGGGGCTCGGACGGATACCCAAAGACCGTGCCAACACGATAGGGGCCAGCAGGGCACAATTTCCGAGGAAACCAGCACCCAAGACAAACCGCTTTGCGTCCAAATAGAAGCGGTGGGAGGGGGGAAGCCCAGGGCAACAATGAAAGTAATATAGGCGTGGGCAGGACTACAATCTCCTGAACGCACTGTGGGCGTGATCGAGGGCTTTTATACGTCGGGCGAACGCCAACGAGAGCGTGGGTGAGTCAAACGATGGAGGAGGTGGGAAAGGGGAGAGCGAGAGAAAAGGCCAAGGCGACAGAGAACTGGCAGCCCTAAAAGAAGGCCAGAGTTTAATCGGCAGACGAGGGTGAACGCGCCCACAAGATGGGAGGCGGAACCAACCAACCAGCAGAGAGGACGCTCGGGCAACGAGCCAGCCAAAAAAAATAAAAGAGAAGAGGAGGAGCAGACAGGGCTTGACGGCGATCGGCTCGGGCCCTAAGGGACACTGTGAAAGAGCGAGAGAAAGAAAAAAGGGGCGACGGACTAACGAAGGAGCCGCGATGGCAACCACCGAGCGCTGACAAGTGAATAAAGAGGTGTGTGTGGCCGAGGGAGCAATCGGCCAGTTGAGCGGGTGTGCACACAATGACCACCAACCACAGCGAATGCGTGCGCATCGAGTGATGGGCAGTATCGCAAGCGCTCTGGCCACAGAATGGGATACAGGGCAAACCGGTAAAAAATAAAAAGGTCAGCCGCGTCACTAATGGATGGACAAAGAACCGCCGGCGTGCTCACAACTAGAAGGGAAGTGAGCAAGCGTTGCTGGTGGTAGAGATGGGCGTTAATTAAGCACGAAAGAAAGAATAAAGATCGTGTGTAATTGTGAAGTGCGCACGGTGCCCCCACAACGTGTGCTATCGCCAATAATAACAATAATTCGCAGGTAGATAAAAGACCCAAACCACTCTGTGTTCGTCAAAGCGTGCGAGAGCAGTAGAAACCCAAGATGTGGCGTGAATAGATGGTAAAAGTGGCGGTATAGCTGTCAAACAAGAGCGTTACAGGAAGCTAAGCACGGGCACCGCAGGTGGGTGGATTATATACCACAGCCACCGAAAGCGCACGGTGGCCATCACCAAAGCTGAACGAGGGCAGTCCTTGAGCCTTTGCGTTTTCTGTGCTAAAGTGGTCCCCCCCCCACACATACTAGCGTGGTTGGACAGGCCGAAAAACGGCCGGGTAGCACACACCGGTGGACAGGGAGTATATGTGACAGGTAACCGAATTTCGGCATCGTCGGCCTGCCTGTTGCTGGTTTATTTTTTGTTCCCAAACGAGCCAAATCAGGCGTACCCGTCGAGGGCAAAGTGCACGCAGGTGTGTGCACTCACGGTCTAGCATAGCGAAAAATACACACAGCACTAGCTTTGGTCTGAGTGGTTCTAACAATCGCCCAGGCTAGCGTGTGATGGACAAAAAAGCGACCGAAACAGGCGGACGAACAGAAACCATACACTTTGAGCTGCGCGCTGGGCCAATGTGTGTACGGGCGACCGGGCGGCGGAAAGACCCGGCGCTGATTGGGCGTGAATCACTTGTCCCGTGGCTGGTGTGTTCACAGCGCGAACCGATGTGCTGCCCGGAAGCAGCGTGCGGGGAACAGCTCAGTGGAATGGGAAAGCTGCTGCGACAAGATTGGGCATGGCGTACCTGCGGCTGTGCTCCCGGTCCAAAGTTTCACCCCTCCCCACAAGGTCTTTCTTTGTCAAAGCAGCCGAGTCGTTTGCGTGTGCGCCTGCGGCGATGCCAATTGGTGCTGCGGGTATGGAGGCCGAGATGATCCATTGGCTGGTGCCGTGTAAGGCAGCATCGACAGGGTGAGCTGGTTGGCCGAGTGCGCATGAGGCCGCCAGACAAACGCTCTTAGTAACAACGGTACCGTAAGCGCTGCCATTGCGCCAGGTCATACTCCTCAAGGTGCCAAGGGGCAGTTGTCCCATGCTCCACTGAATCTTGTGCCCTTGGCCGCTGATATGAATAGCGCTACCGCGTCATGAGCCTGTTCTTCCAATCAACAGGCGTACTGGCCAGTGCCAAAAAAACTAACTAGGGCTCGCTATTCGTGAACCCGATTTACTCCATGTAAACATTGCTCCTAGCTACCGTTGGCGCAGAAAGCCTCAGTGATATGAGTCTGAGGTTTTTTATATTTTTGTTTGTTCTTGGGCCTCCCCTGCCCTTCCTTGAGTGCCAAAGCCACTGGTGTTCGGAGCACTGGCAGTGCTGCCGACAAACAATAGGCTCAAAGTGAAGCAGGTGGAATAAAAGCACCCATGCATATTGGTAGCAGGGCAACCGGTGGGTGGCCCAGCCTTTGGTTGCTGTTGACTGCAGCTAATCCATGAAACCAATTTTACCCAACTCGTCATCCTTAGTCCAAGCTGAGCATGCCAAATAGAGGTAGGCAAGCTGCACGTAAGCGAAAACAATGCCAGGATGGACAAAAATAATGACGGGCATTGCGCAGTGTAGACCTGTCAAACTACTGCGCTCCATAGAGATCCAACACTGGTCGCCGACTGTGGTTATGGCGATGACATGTGAATAAGGAAACCATACTAAACTGCTGGTCAATTGATTCCTTTTTGTTCCCAGCAGGCCCATTGAGCAATGTTTGAGCGTCGCGCTCATATTCAGTCCTATGGTATCATTCGGTTGCTTCGTTCTGTTTGTCTTGAGGTTGCTGCACCGAACCGTGCAGCGGCCACAGAGTCGATGGCCTGACTATCCGCTTGAGCAGTGAACGTCGGGGCAGAGATTGACTGAGAACTCGTTGACGGCATATCACAGGGTGATTGTCCTGTTCTAGTCGCCAATGCAGAATGCGTATCCTCTTTGACAGTTCAGCAGGCCTATCACCTTCCATTGAGCTTGAAAACATCAAAAATCAAGGTCGCCCTAGGTTGTATGTTTCTGCATCGTCCATCCATTTGCACCTGTTGACAGGGAAGGGCTGGTGGGTGACGGAATGGATCGGGAGTATCAGGCCACTAACAAACACAGTACTGCAGCCACTCGTTGCTGCTCTAGTCGCGGCTGTCTCTTTTTTTTGTTGTAATTTGGATCAGGTAAGCGGGTGTGTTGGCATCTGTCACTGGAATGACTGGGTTTCTCCGACGGTGACCTGGCAAGTGTGGCACACCAGAAGCCATCATTGATAATCTACTGGAACAAGGTGCAGGATGAAATCGGCAAGCAGTTGCTTTTTTGTCTTTCCGATTTATTTGACAGGTGGTGGGAAGCAGCTGTCATTGGCCACTGGTGGTAAACAAAAGTTTTTGACAGGTCAGATTCCTGCGCCCAGTCATGCGTATGCACACTCCACTGCCGCCTTGAGCGCGCCGACAGCTCAAACCAACACAGCCCCTGGTGGTCAGGTGTCAAAAAGGTCGAATTCAGCGCATCGATGAGTTGGGGTTTCCCCCAACCACCCAGATCGCCAAATTGGAGGTACAGGGCTGATCAGGCTTTTGTCACTGAACTCTAGCCGTGAGCGCGGATCAAGGGCTTGCTGGGGGGAGTTTGTGTGGCATCTAGCGCTGGATGTGCAGCCCTTGAGTGGTCGGCTATAGTCGGAATTGGTGCCAAGGCGCATGAAGGGAAAACACGGGTGCTGCGGATAGTGTGTGTGGTTATGCCACCAATCCGACCCACCAGTGCAACCATGGTGCACGTTCTTTGGCCAGTAGGTGACACTGCTAGCGTGCCTGTACCGACTTTGAGCGCTACGCACATACCATGGTGACATCATGGCAAAGAAGATATGAAGGCAATAGGATTGCAGACCCAGAAGTAGCAAAGGTACCCTTGCCCACGATGCAGTGGTGCCATCCATCCCAGGGGTTATTTCGCAACCAGCAGTATGGCACTGCTTTTGATGTACTGTGCTAATTGGGCAGATACAGCCAGGTCATACAAAAAATACTGTTGATAATGTGCGTACGGCAAAAATGGCTGGAGGCAATTTTCACTGCCATCATACACCAGGGCCATGGTTTGAAAGCAATGATAAATAGCGCTCTCTCTAATTCTTGGGCATACTTTTGCTGATTTCAGCTATGCATGTTACTGATGTATGAGATTTAAACCAAGCAGTTTGCTTGTAGTAGCAATGGATAGCCAGTGCACCTAGAGTGCAGGTATCAATGATTATTTTTTGGTGCAAAATTTAGCGCAGTACACCTTCTGAGGAAGATAATGATTTGCTGCATGGCACCAACCTGAATTGTACTGAGCAGAGGGTGTATATACAGCGTAGACTGGCTGATTGCATATTTTGGTCATGTCTACTAGCATCTGATGGCGTTGGCAACTATTTTTTATTAAAGTTTAGTTCACAGCCAATCATTATGTGAACCTTGTTGACCTTGATGGGACAAGGCGTGCAGCTTTCTTCATGAATCCAGCTCTGGCCAGACCACAGACATAAGAAACAACCTGGGCTACCCTAGCCTAGCGCCAATGGCTCTGGGCAAGGCGTTGTCATCATATTGAATAAGAATACTAGTATGGCTGGCACAGGTAATGTATGAAAACAGCTGGCACTGCTGTTGAGCAACTTAGCAAACCCAATTCAGGAAACCTGATGCATTTACCCAACGCCCTCTAGAGGGCATTGGGATCATGACTATCTCTTGCTGCCTTTAAAGCAGCGTGGTCTTGGTAAGTGTACTCTTATTGTTTCCTTTTGGCAACTTTTGTGTAGTGACCCAAAACATTGACTAGGCCCAGCTCCCTCCTTGTTATCATATTCTTTTCATGCCTCCCTCACCAGACCATCCCTTGGTAAGAATTCTGCGATTCTTTCCCCACCTTGCCGCGCCATCCTGACCTGATGCTGCCCTACTACCTGAGGTCAGTGGAAATCAGCATGCCAGCAGCCACCAAAAAGTAGTAAAGGTAGGCAACGTCTATTCCAGCACTGTGATGGAGACACGGCCTTACAAAAACACGGGACCACGGGATTCAAAAGCGCTGCGTTTTTTTTTTTGAATTTGCTAAACAGGTAGCAGCATGGCTGAATCGATGGCTGGTATGTTGGTGTGGAAAAGAAAAAGGACCTAGCGCGTCCAGGCATGTACGGAGGTCACGCAGGGCTCCCCTGGGCCGCCCTAGCCTGGTCCCTCTCGTTCCCACTCCCAAGAATTTCTCGTTACCTTGGGCCAGTAGGCCTCAAGGGTCAGGGCGAAGCAGGCGATAAGCTGACGACCACGTCTCCGGTCTTCCAATGGAAGCTGGCTATTGCAGCAGCTTTGTCTCAGGGCAGTTCCTTTTTTCTCTCTCTTGCTCCTTCCACACCCTTGGCTTGTTGGTTGGGGTCATCGCTCGGTTCTTTGTCCGGCGAGCTCGCGCCCACTCCCCCTGGCGTGGAGGTATCTTCCCAAGGACCAGTGGTGGTCGCAGGGTGCCCTTTCTGCTGCTGGTGGCTTTCCTTGTCCTTTTTTTCCCTCTCGGCCCTGCTGTTGCATCCGCTGAGACCCTCATCCTCACCTGCCTCGTCCATCCACCGCCATTTGAATTTTCGCCCCCCTCTCCAGTCCCGCCTCCCGAAGCGCGCCAGGTCCACTCTTCCCTTCCTATGCCTCGCCCACTCTTTCTTTTCCCCCTCTCGAGTGCGCCCCGCTGCCACCTGCCCAACCTTCACCCGCTATTTAACGCTTACGGCCTTCTCCTCCCCAGTTGGCCCGTTGTTTCCTAGAGCCCTGTATGTGCGCGCTGGTAACAGAGCAACAGCGCGTCGTGGTGTACCTGGGCACTTATCTCCATTCTCCCTCTATCTATTACGCGCTGGTCACGTCGATTTCGTACGTGGTGTATTTATTTTTATT
>JANBQA010000394.1:0-15873 GCA_027576955.1 Dimargaris xerosporica
CGTCCCCCTCAGGGAGCGCCGCTCCTGTCAGCTGCTGCTGCTATTTTAGCGAATGGAAAAGGAACCTTGAAGAACAGTGCGCCTGAGCAAAGAGTGGTTGAATGAATAAAAAAGCTATCAGGGGAATGCACAAATATCGCAGGCACGCTCTCCCTAGTTTGCCCTGATGCTATCCAATTTACCACCCTGGCGCTGCATGCAGGCGATATTTCGACTCGCATCGCCCAGATAGCCGCGGTTCCCGTGCGCCCAAGCCCCGACATAGAATCAGCAGAAACGACAGCCAAACTCAGGGACAGACGACCCAAGGCGCTTGTCGGCAGTGCGGTGATGGGACCTGTCTGGTTGGGTCAGCCACGTCAGCAGCCAGGTACTGGACCACCGCCAGTTTCAAACCTTTTGCCACGCGGCCATCAATGCTTTGCACGGCATTCAATTCAGCCATCAGTTTTTTTTCCTCAGCGTTAATAGGAAATACCCATACATATAGACTGAACAATGCTTTATTCACGGAGCGTAAAGAAATAGATTGATGAAAAAAATGACGGGGACAAGGCTCTGAATAGCCCAGCTGAAACTAGCCCTACCCTTTAGAATGGACTAATAGTCGTTATTTTTTCAACCGCTTTCCTCGAATCAACTGACCAGACGCAACAATAAAAGAGGTACTGAGCATGTCTATATTACAATATATATATATCTGAACAGGCATACTAACTCCTGGCTTTTCCGGAAACCAACCAAACAATAGCGTCTCATTACATGCTGCCATGTTCCCGGACCAAGCCAACAAGCAGCTCCCCTCTAGCGGTCACGGCAGGCTACCATGGCTGACGTCGTGGTGCCGGAAAGGGCTGAGCTGGCCGAAATCAATGCGAGAAAAGGGTTGGTGGCGCTAAATCCAAACTGCTCTGACACAGGTGTGGCACCAGTGGTGGCCATGGAGTGCTTGTGCAACGACGAGCAATCATCCTCGCCTTCACTATCCGATGGCAGGGTGGACGTGGCCGACAAGGATGGGGATGCCGTGATGGTATCCGAAATAGCGCTGTACGTCGACGTCGGGCGTAAAATACTCTGGGCTGATTTGTTGAGTCGGGACAGATTGGCCAGGGCAGACGCTTCGACCAATTCGGGGCTGTTGACCGCTGTCGATGCGGTTGATGCGACGCTGTATCGGCTCGACACGCTGGAATTAATGGCCGTGTGCTTCGAGCCCAACGCGGCTGCGGTATCAGGGGTGACTTCGTGCCGCAGTCCTGATAGGTTCGGCGATGACTGCTGCCTGCGCAACTTGCCCTCCACGGTGGTCGAGGCCGCATCGGTACGAACAAGGCTCTGCGGGCGAATCATGTCAGAGGGTGGGCGGGACCAAGTTGACGTGATCGGCTGCTGGCGAGCGCTGACAAGGTCACGGAGCGACACGGTATTGCGAAGCGCCGGCCCCATAGCCGCGGGCACACGCTTCAGGTATTGGGCAGGAGCTGGCTCGGCATCCTTCGCTTTGGATGCCAGTTGGGGTGAAGTCGCCATAAGGTCAGCTGGCTGCACTGCAGCCAAGGTGTCATCCAGTGCAGCAGCCAGGCCCCGACCATGCCCATAGGTCGAGTTGAACATCGAAACTGGCGACTGCTCATAGTACCGGGAGTAGCGCTTTTGGCACTTGGAGCGGATGGACTCGGCCACAGCGGGACGTGGACGAGGCTGGCCGCTGGGAATGACCGTGCACGAAGCGGGCTGAACCTTGACAATCGATTGCTGATGAACGATATTAGCCGAGTCTTTGATACGCAGCGTTTCGCCATCGAGCTCAGATTCAGAGTCTGATGAAACGGTGCTGCCCACGCTATCAAAGCGTTCCCGCCGGATAATCGAGTCCCGCTCATTCTTGGCTGACCCCAGGGACGTGGTTGGGGTAAGCGTCTCACGGCTGCTTGACCGACCACTCTCCACGGCGAGACAGGCCAATCCAATCAATGAAGACGAGTTGGTAGCCATCGATTCGCGGCACTCGGCTCGGACTCGCTCCAAAAAATATGACCGCGATTTGCGCAACGGCCGATCCAATCCGTGCACTGGCTGCGATACTCGGGATAGCGGTTGGGATGCAAGCGACGAATGCGACTCAGCGGCAACACTGGTCACCATAGACGATGTGAGGTCGCATGCAGAGCTAAGGCGGTCCATTTGGAACGCCGTACAAATGGTCCGAACCGACTGCGACTGATCACTATTTTCCGAGGTTTGACTCGGTGTTCGGTACGCCGGAGGTGCAATGATGGGGGTTGGTAACTCACGGCGGGTGGGAGACAGCGCGCCGGCGCTGGGAGATGCTGGTGTATGCAGGGTCGCGCTATCTAACGTGAGTTTGGCGATGCGCTCTTGATGAACTTGCACCGCTTTTTCCAAACACGTTTGCCACCACGACGTCAAAAGGTCCGTTCCAATATTGATCGTAAACACGGCATCGTCTGTGGTCAATTTGAGCCGGCACGGTTTGCTGGAGTTGTGTGAGTACATCAGCCCTGTAGCGCCCGATCGCTGCACCTTGACCCGCTCGATCTCACACTGGATCAAGTCCACCGCCTCCAGAAGCATGTGTCGGTAGACGCTGTCGGAATGTTTGACCGGCTTGGTCGAATAGAAGCGAAGGTTGCAGCCATTTTGGACCGCTAGAACCTGCGTCCATCCCATGTGCGCCAGTGTGCGGACCTTGGTCGGCGTACGCATCTGGTACAACAGGTTGGAAAGCATTTTGGGCGGCTTGCTTCGGCTCTTGCTCGACGGCTTGGCTCCTTTGCCAGGCGTCGCGGTGGGCTTCATCACTTTTTCAATCAAGAGATACCCCATGCGTACCACGCTCGATGGCCGCAAACGCCCTTGCAGGCTTTCGACTCGCAAAAACTGCTCAATATCAAAGGGCTTTTCCACGTTGAACGCCTTGACGATCACGCCGGGCGTCATCATCATGGCCTCTAACGAGAGGCTGAGTGGCTCCTCGCAGACAGTGCAAAAGAGGTTGCGGGTGGATTGTGGGGTAATGAGCAAAAGCCGAGTGCACATGTGGCAGCGCAGAATGCAGCTCCCCAAACACTGCAGGCTGTAGCTAAACGTTGACCCCGTGCGAGGGTCATGCACCGCGATCGGTAGCCAGTCGTTGTTCGACATGATGTGAAGCAAAAAATGCCAAAGGGTCGCGCAGGCGGAGGGAAGAGCGTATGATGCCCAGAGGACGATAAAGGTTTCTTTGTAAAAATAAAAAAACGGTAAAGACAACAATGACGTTGGCGAGCAACTAAAGTCCCCGCAACCGATCAATATACGCGTCTCCGGAGGCCGGGCGTTGCAACTCAAATAGACTACTAGTGGTGAATGCAACCAGAAATGGTGGATAGATGCCAAAGTAGCGCAACCAAGCGTCAAATGGTTAGAATTAATATACCTTGGTGTGGGTGACTAAAGTAACGATCACATCGCAAGGGCAAGGGCGCCCCAGGGCGCTATTTAAAGCTTTTTTTACAGCTGCGCTAGAGCTCACACCGCGCTCTGGGCCAGTGGATAAACTCTGGCGCTGGACACCAAGTAGCGTTTGGCATCGGAATGAAAAACAATAACCTCTCAGCTATGTAGAGTTTAACAATAAATTTAAGGAGAGTATAAAGAGTTGTACCAATGCCGCTGGAGGCACCCGCTATCCCCCATTGTGTGGCTGATTTCTTGTCTAGCGCCATTCATATGTTCCCCCTAGCGTCATTCGGAATCAAAACAACCATCACAACAGGAAATAAACATTCAGGGTCCTTGCTCACAGCCCGCGGCCGACTCTAACACCTTACCTTGGCTTATGGCCCCGAACCCCTCTCTGGTCCAGGAGTATATGTAGCACCGTCACGATTCAAAGGGTCACGAGAAAGAAATAGGATAAGGAGGTGGCGAAAAAGAAGGAACCGATTGAAGGAACCAGGGTGTAATGTGACACATTCAGTCCAACCACATATACTCTAATACATTCCGCGCTGCCCGTGCGAATACCCGCCAGTCTATACGAGCCCCAGTGTTATACACCGGTCTACCAGCCACTTTCAGTGCACCACGGACGGCTGGAATTTTGGGGGGGAGGGGCGCGGATGCCACAAGGTTGGACCCCTAATCGTCAGGAGATAGAAGGGATGAGCGCTAGAGACGACGAATTCATTCATTCGGGATAGCACGACGTGAGACT
Source organism: Dimargaris xerosporica (assembly GCA_027576955.1). Lineage (NCBI taxonomy): Eukaryota > Fungi > Kickxellomycota > Dimargaritomycetes > Dimargaritales > Dimargaritaceae > Dimargaris > Dimargaris xerosporica. Next base: position 4,223 of record JANBQA010000394.1, read on the forward strand.
ATCATACGGTTGGTTGGTTTAACGGCGTTAATGGCTTTAAGGTCAGAGTGTTAGGGTCGTCAAAGTAAATAAACTTGTTTGTAAGCATAGTGAGCTACGGTGTAGCTGTTCACTCTCCTTGCGTTTCTCATAGAGACCATTCGTTCCACCCTGCTACCACACCGTAGTGCGTGGGTGATAACTGAATACGTACCGTTGGTGAGTGCAGGAGCAAAATAAAAGCCCTGGTGGTCTAGGCTAATGCAATATTCTTTGGTCCAGAATAGCGATAAACGGCCGCAAGTTGTGGCTGACAGGCTCTCTGCTAATTATCTAGGTATTGTATTGTCAAACACAGCGGAAAAAAATCTAAACTCTCTCAGTAAAGACGACCCACAAGCCATACAGTTGTTATCACATCAACGCACGGTAATAAATAGTATTGCAAAAGGTGGCGCATAGGGTGGGCCCATGGCGCTGCATCTATATATATCCAAGGCAGTCGCGCCAATGGGTCAAAGGGAACCAAGCGCACGCGCAAGTAAGGGTAGAGTGGTTGTGGCACCAGCCCTCCCAAACAGGGCCATGGACCAATGAGCAATGAATGCAGAAGCACGGCAGCTCTGGTCTCCCGATGCGCCCGTTCTTGTCAATGCTCTACGCCATGGCCACGGCATGGGTCACCGAGATCGCTGCCGACTGTTAATGACATCCCTTTTGCTTCCTTTGTTCCTGCAGGGGAAAAAGGTGAGAAAAAGACGGGCGCGGCCCGGTATCTACTGCTCAACCTTCCTAAAGGGCCAAGCAAAGACAAGGGCCCCGTGCCAACCTATCCTTAGTAAGCCAAGGGTCTCCCAGCGGGCCTTGGTGCCGCCACCGAATAGGGGCCATAGGAACGTCCGTTCGCAAAGCGACCACAGATTCCCTCTTTTAGGAGCGAGCATGCGATGTAGGAACGACAATCGTCCAAATTAATAAAGGACACGGTATGACTACCACAGAGGCCATGGGCCTTGCATAGGACCCCTTTGGTCGGACTTTGCCATCAACAGCTTTCGGCACTAGCCAGGGTCTACATTTTCGTGAAGCGGCATATGGAGCTTTGTGAGCTGTATCGTCACAGTGGCAGCAAGCACCTTATCGTCCTCTTTTGAGGCCTGAGGCACGTTGAACTTTTCGAACCGACACTTTTGGGCAAGAGCCACCAAGGCTGAGAGGTGGCATGGGCTGCTATTACCCGTATCTTTAGATCAAGGTTGCTCTGTTTAGTCGTAATCGGCATGAAAAAATAAACCCAAGACGCGGCTAAACCTTTTTTGGAGAGAGTATGCCACGGACCGTGTGCGCGTTACGCATGCCAGGGTGGAAGGGGGCGGGGCGAGAAACAGCGATTGCTTAGTTGGCATTGCCGTGACCTGCCCCTTTTGCTCCCCAGCGACACCAGCCAAACAGAGCAGCACAATCGCGGCATCCCAAGCCTAGTATGCGTCTCACCCATGCGCGTACACAGCTGTTGCCATGGGCCTACATAGAGCCAGGGTCTGGGAAAGTGGGACAAGCGTGGCCGAATGGCACCCAATCGTCCAGCTGCAGAGTACGCAGGGCCCGTGGTCTAAGAATTCCGCGGTGCAACCAGCTCTATGGACGGCATAACATTTACTTGTTGCTTCCAACCATTCATACCGAGCCGCCTGCCGTTTGTTTCATCGGTTTGGATGAAAGCGAGGGTAGCAGCTGTGTACCCTACAGGGCATCGACCTCGTCGGCTATTACCACCGCCGGAGTGGGATGGACTACTTGCAGTTCCATCTTTCTCCAAGGATGAATCCTCGCCAGGCCCGAAGGATGAGAGAGAAAAGGAGCTGCAAAGACGAACATCGGTAGCCACTGCATTTGGGTACACCTCTCGCTATCTATTATCCTTGGCGTTCTTGGCAATGTATTACGTTGGACCAAAAGATAACGACGACGGCCACCATGCCTGGCTTCTCTCAACGAAAATAATTATAGCAGTAACGATAGGGCCAATGATCGGCAAAAAGAAACAATGACAGGGCTTCGAGCTCACCCGCGGCCATAACCACCGCTGGTCGTAGCGAAACAAAGGGCAGAGCGGGGATCTGGGGGACTGGACCCGGTGTCCTAAAAATAGTGACATCACAATGGGCCCCTTAAAATATTTCGTCAATGAAGCAGGTCGTTGAGCGGTGCATCCATTGCAGACCACTTACTACCAACTAGCGCTGCTACTATATGCAACCATCGGCTGTTCACAGCCCCCAGTCGTAGGTATAGGTCGATTGAGACCATGGCTTGCTTCATCGCTGGCACGTAATCTCGGCACCAAGTTGCTAAATAGGACAGTGGCTCAGCAGGAACCAACAAATAGACCCACGGACATGGCTGAGCGTGCACTTGGCATAGCAGTCGCTTCACTGGAATGTCTGATTGATTGTGCACTGTAAGCAATGTTGTGACAGGGCCGCATCCGCCCCTGTCCCTGGTATTATCCAGTCTCACTACATGCTATTCAGTTTATTACCACGAGCCACTCTGACTTCCCCCCTTCAATAAATTGCTCAGGAGTGATTACCTGTCCAACCGCTCTGCCCTGGTTGCTAGGCGTGAGAAATGCCTCCAGGGAGGCTAGCTGGTCTCACAATTCATCCTTTCTTTCCCCCCCTCTCTCTCCTCCTCCAAATAATGGGTCACTGTAGAATATACGTAAGGTGGTTAGTAGAAAACGACCGTAAAAGAATATGGGCTATGCATGAGTGATTTCCAATTCAGTCAGCAAGCACAGGTGATAGCTACCGTATTGGGCGTTGGGGATGCCCGGTTCAAGCCTCGACGTCGGTGGGATCTCTAAAATCTTGGTTGGCCTACACTGTTTCCACCAGGGATCGATCGGTGCCAGTAGTTCCGTTTCCACTTGACCTGTGGGGCGATTAAGAACTATGCTGTAGCGGCCAAATAATTTGCCCGCAAGAGGCGACTCTGCAACAATGCATTGCGGATCGGCCGTGTAGAAAACGTAATCCAACGTGCCCACAAACTGGCAATAAGTGGTATACGGTGGCTCGTCGCTCTCAGTGGGCACCTCATTAAGCGATGGTGGGTGTAACCCTGGCTGGCTGTAGGCGCTAGTAAAGCAAATAGCGCCTTTCAACTGATTGACAAGTGCCTCCACATACCCCTGCCGAGCCTGTTCAGGAATGTAGTAAAACAGAGAGGTGGGCCAAGGAATACCCCAGTCTACGCAATACCATGGTTGGTGCAAAAAGGTATGCTCATAAGCAATCAGCTTGATTGTCGAGAACAGGGTGGGTGGATGGTCGACCCATGGGGGCTCGCAGTTTTCTCGTGCTCATGCATTCGATGCCGAGGCGACAGCTATACCGACCCCAAGGTAAGACTAGTTCATAAAAAAGGCAATGCGTTACTTACTACGGTGAGAAAACCATGCTTGCGCGTACTCCTCCATTGAGCTCACCAAAAGGTCGCAATCAGTGGCATTGAGGGGTTTGTTCACCATCCCTTTGTAGAGCGGGTCGATCGGTACTGTGTTCAAATCTGACCATTGTCATTCCAAAAGTGAACCAGATACCCCAAGTGCAGAAAGAGCATGACCAAATGGGCACCAAGCAACGGCGGGATTAGTTCTAACATGATGCGAACATCTGGTACCAACCAGCAAATTCCATCTATTCCCCGCTTTCAACCATTGAAGGAGCACTTTTAAAAACTCCTCTGGTAGCTGCCTTTACCTCCAGCAAACACTACGGGCAGCCGTAGGCTACGATTGTAATTGCATACCTGCCGCAAGACCATCATGACTTGCAGCAGTCGCTCGAAATGGGCGCTGGGCTTCCCAATGAGTTGGCAGGTGACCACGATAATGCTTTCAAATTTTTGGTCGGGCTGCTCCATGGGTTTGCCTGGTTAACCGCATGAATAAACAAGCTTCGCAGGCGTCAAAAAGTAGCTAAGCAATGAGTTAATGGCTGCGCTTAATTGCAGCGGTTTTGGTGCGAGCTTCGAAGATGTTGACTAAAGCCAATAGAGACAACCTTTACCCAAAGGATGTGCACCTGACTCGGGGAGAAAAACTAGATCACTAAGCGCCGCAGTTTATCACACCCAACCCAACAGCTTTTTAAATTTGCCGTTGCTTACCCGCAAGCATGCCTAGTTTCTCGTTGGACTCCACAAGCTTGGGATCTTCTTTGAGGCCATCTCGTTCTGCGCGGCGCAATAGTCGCTGGACAGCGCGCTGCTGCTTGAGAAGTTCATTTCGTGCATCGCGGTATTCAAACCACACCTTGTCAGCTGCACCCACATGGTGCAGCACGGCAAAGGTGGCAATATTGGCATTGTGCGACGCCCACGATCGACTCAAGTCGCCGACCATCAGTGTATGTTTAGGGTCCACAGACAAGTCTTCCAGTACCTGCCCCGTTTCATTTAAATACCATTCTACAATACTTTGGGTGCGGTTATGGGCGTTGAATACCACGCTCTGAAAATCCAAGAGCCGCCACTTTTGCAAGTTCCAGGCGATGCAGCACCCATGGCTCTGTTCCCTGGGCTGTTTGTGACGGTACCGGTAATGTAGTTTGCCCAGCCATGGGCGATAAAACGGTTTAAAGTCTTTTTCATCGTCCATCTCCTGGAGGCAGATAATGTCCGGTTTTAGGCGGCATATCTCGCCCATGATGCGATTGCGGCGGTTTTTGCTGCACAAGTTTTGCGGAGAGCTGTTGGGGAACCGGGCGGGATTGGACAAAGCTGGCGCCAACACCTAATTTGATGCATCGGGTACACAACGGTCGCAAGGCCAAGTAGCAGTTAGGGCCAGGTTTACAAAGTCCTGCGCCGTTGCTCACGACCGATACTAATAAACCACCAAACCCTACCCGCTGTGTTTGGCAAGGGCCACGTCAAAACTCGGCACCCCATTCGCTGGTCTGTACGTTTATTGGCGAATGCCTCGTACTCTCGAGCCCCAGTCACTTACATTGTAGGTCATAATCGTGAAACGCAGCGCAGGGGCCTCGTGCACACTAGTGGTCGAGATTGGCACCGTTTGCCACTGGCGCCAAACAAAGGCCTCTGAGGGTGGACACTCGGGATCAGCCATGGCGTGCTTTGGAGTCGAGATTGAGTGCCAAAATGACCTTTGGTAGGGTAGACATTTAGCGGCCCGAGCAGCGAGTACCGTGCAGAGTGGAGAAGCAAATATAGATAGAGACCGATATACGGGTTCACAACAACAAAACTATAAACCATCCTTAACGCACGATAAACCAGCACCAGTCGCAGTAGCTCTCGACATGTGCAGGTGTTTTGGGCTTCCAGCTATTAACCACAAACAATAGACCAAGCTAAGCCCAGGGTGGGTGGCCATTGAGACAGGCAGTTCAGGTGGTCATTTTTTGAGCACTCGACCAGTTCCCACCAAACTGTTGACAAGTTAGGAGCACCACTGCGTGAGCCCCCCCCCCCCCATCCCCCTGATTACGAAAGCCGCAGTATCAATGAAGCCTACAAAACGGCCGAGAGTCACCTATTTATTACCAGTGGTGACAGGTAAGGGCTTAGGTATCTTTGCCATCGACACACACACGGCCACAGCATGCTGCTCGGGAAGGAGTGGCCGTGACACCTCCATCTCGGCGAGCAGGCACAGGTGGTCGCTTGGAAAGTGAGCACTGGGGATACCAGGCTCCAACACCGACCTGGGCGGTATCTCGAGAATGCGCCGCACGCGGCACTGGGACCACCATGTCGCCACATCGGCCTCGGCATTCGCGTGATCCTGGCCATGGGTGCGAATGGGGGTCAAGAGTTTGAATTTTGCAGGGCAGTCCCCGCGTGGCCTGGGTAGCGCCCAGCCACGCAAAGGACGAGCAGAGTAAAAAATGTAATCCAGGGTGTTCACAAACTCACAGTATGTGGTGTAGGGTGGCTCGCAGCACGCGGGGAGGCTAGTGGAGCACACAGGAGGGTGAAGCTCCGGCTGATCGTACGCGCTGGTAAAGGGGCCCAAAGATGTGATCTGATCGAAGAACCCTTGGACATAGTCGCGTTTGGCTTCATCTGGAATGTAATCGATTGGCAAGCTCAGCTGAAAGGGGATACTACCTAAACCTGATGAACTCACGCCCAAAAATCAACAAGGTTGTTATTTTTGGTGGCCAAATTTTCCCCAAGCTTGCCATGGCACCCATAGGCCTTAATCACCCAACAATCATCCCAAAGATCGCATAGGCTATCTCAAAGCATGCCACTACCCATGGGCTCGGTCAGGTTACTTACCACGAGCGTTTAGCTGCATTGCGGCGTACAATTCCATGGAGCCCACCAGTTTGTCAACATCCCTGGCGTTGAGCGGCTGGTTGACGAGCGCCTTGTACAGGGGGTCCAAAGGAATGGTGTTGAAATCTACGTCGGATGATACCCAGTCGCCAAAGACGCACCCATGGTGCAGCATGAAGCCGTGAGCAAATGGGCCATCAGGCACCAAAGTGCCGTTGTTCCTTGAATAACACCGGTCAGGGCCTTTATCCTAGCCGACTTGTGGGATGATAACTTACCGCCAGCAAAGAGCACTGGGTAGCAGGTATCAGCGTTATAGATTTGGACCTGTCTCAAGATAGATAGCGTCTGAAGTAGTCGTTCAAACTGAGCCTCGGGATGCCAATGCAGGTGGCAGGTAACGACGATAATGTCATTATCGTCGAGGTTGGGCTCACTCCCTAGACCAAGCCGTGTATTGGCTCATGGTGCCCAAAGTAAAAGGACAGTAAGCACGCATCTCACCAACTGGTGTACGAGCCATAGATCCACTGCCGCCCGCCGCCACCGGGCAGCTTGCTCCTTTACACTAAAATAAACGAATTCAAACACTCAGCACCGTCTGCCGTTTTCCTCCCGTGCCATGACTTACCTAACAGCTCATCGGTTGGTGACGCTGGATCATTCTGCTCATCCAATGTATGGGGGCCATCAATGGTCATGCCTTGAAACATATCCATTAAGGCGCCAATTTGCCTGCGCTGGCGGGCCTCATCTGCACGGCGAGCACACCACCGCTGCTCCAAGGGGCTAAGCCGGTGCAAAATCAAAAGCGCTGCGCTGTTCACTCTATTTGACCGCCATGGCTTGCAGAGCTGCTGGGCCGTGGCTCTACGATCAGGAGTAATGGCAAGACCGTCAAGTGACTTTCCAGTGGTCTCCAGATACCAATCGAGGAGGCCCTGCACCCTGGTTTGCCGGTTCAAAGGAATCGGCACAGAGTCTACTAGATACCAATCGTCTTGGTTCCAAGCAAGGCAGCAGCCATGGGATTTCCCCCGAGGCGGTCGGAAATGGCACTTGTAGTTTAACTGAGCCAATCGATGCTGAAAGAACCGGCGAAACTCGGTCTGCTCGTCCATTTCCTGAAGGCAAATGATATCAGGGCGGTAATGGGCAATTTTCTCCACGATCCGCTTGCGTCGGCTGTTCCGATTCAAGGCTTCGGGGGTGCTATGCGGGAACTGGTCTTGGGTGGCTAAGCTGGGCGTGAGGATCTGATAGACACACACGAAAAGGAAAGAACCGCGGTAGCCAGGTTAGCAAACCGGTCGGAGCTTTTCCCAGAGCTTGAAACTACCAGGACGACCTCATTTTAGGGCCGGTGTCCGTGACCTTGACTGAACTTACATTGTAGGTCATGAGCGTAAAGCGAACGGGCTCACCGGCTGAATTGACGACATGAGCTTTGGGCACGGGCTGCCAGCGCCGCATGGGAGTGCCCCCAGATGGGTCATTAGTTTCTTTGGTCATTCCCGGTGCGCAGGTAATAAGCAGTCGGGTGTCCCTGATGCTTGTAAATAGAGCTAGGGCAGCGGGAAGAAGGATGTAAACCCAAAACAACTGACCAACAAGGTTCTTGGGTTGCCTAGATTTGGGATCGGAAACTCTGCATTTGGATTACCCCGAGGTTTTGTGACAAAAAATTGGCCCCCGAAACAAAAAAAGCAGGTGGGGTTGAAATTGGGTAACTTTCAGCTCGATTGGACTGTGCGAGTAGTCAGGTCGTAAGCGAGAGGGTCGCTCAGGTCAAAACCGATAGTGGTGCCTGCAGTGCCAAGCACGCTCATTTCAAGTCTTGCGATCACGCCTGGCTCTTTGGCCCTCAACACGCAATTTGCAACCTGGCTTGCTCTGTACCTTTTTTGGTGATCCCGTCTGTCGGTCCACAAGTGCTATTCGGCGATCGTTGTCAAGCGGATTCCAAGTCTACCCATTGCCCCCCATGGCCTCGGCTAGGTTATTCCATGGGGTGGCATGTAGGACCAGAAGGCGGCAGCTCCATTTGCTTTGCTTGGGGGTGGCTGTCGCCAAACCGCTGTTTGCTGGCAGCCAACATGCTCCACCGATTTGCCTGTTGTCCACCGCGTCAGCTATGGTAGGTGACATGCTTAAGTAGTTGCGCTAGGTATCCATGAAAACGCTTGCAGCGTTGCGCCTCGTATGGTTTTTAAAATCACTACCACTACCCAGCAAATACACATGCCAAACCTTTACTACTTTTTTTGCACTAACGTATGTTGACCCGCGCTTTTGCTTTTGGAATTATTGGTTTGTTCCTAATTGAGCATTTTCCAACGTCTGCAAGTACACAACGAAGTGACATTTTCAACGCCTTTACCCCTACTCAGGTAGCCCTCGATCCCGACAGTGCTTACCAGACAGCGGTAACCCAGAGAAAAGTCGCCAAGACCATGCTCCCGCTGGACAATACGACTATTGCCATCAAGGACAACATCTGCACGCAACGCTATCGAACGACTTGTTGCTCCCCATTGCTCAAAGGTAGTCTCGCTGGATAATGCCTGACGAATACTTGAACAGGTTCCCGTATCTCTGCAGGTATAGCTGGACCCACCTTGGCATTGAGCACTTTGCATAATTCTCCCAATATTCATTGGCTTTGTTCACCATGGGTTATGCTTTGTGCATTTTTATTTGGTCAACAGATTTCACCTCACCATTTGATGCCACTGCTGTGAGCCTGCTGCAAGATGCAGGCGCCTGGATTGCCGGCAAGACCAATATGGACGAGTTTGGAATGGGGTAAGTCCTGGCTAGCCTCCAGATGCCACAGTCTGTCCTTGGCCTAGCGCCAACTGACCCGAAATGTTTTGCTATGGCCAAAAAATCTTGGCCTTGCTCTCACTTAACCCTTTTGAGCGACGTTTACTGCTTGTCTTGGATGACGCTGGCACCAAGTTGCACTAATACTTTAGTGGTGAATGACGTGTTTTGATGCCATGTATGCTTAATACGACCGGTTGCCTACCAATACCATGATATTGCAGCTCAACCACCACTTTCAGTCCGTTTGGGCCAACCATTAACCCAGCGCCGTTCTTACCATTGGGCGCTCCCAGCCAGCCTTTATTCGACACAGTTGCCCAAGGACCACACCTGAGCGCTGGTGGTAGCTCTGGTGGAAGCGCGGCATCCGTGGCAGCAGCTATGTGCAATGCGTAAGTACCGAACCTGCGGGCAAAGTCGCAATTTGTGTTTGGGTGCCTCCAAGGTATACATTTTTTGAGTCCTTCTGGTCACCATTAACCCAGCCATCGCTCGGACACCTATGACTGTTGATGGTGGCTATTCTACGGTTAGAGCGTTGGGGACCGACACTGGCGGTTCAGTGCGGTTACCAGCGTCGTACTGTGGTGTGATTGGGTTTAAGCCCACCTATGGCCGTATTTCGCGGTGGGGCGTGGTTGCGTACGCCAACTCACTCGATACCGTTGGCATACTTGCCTTGGACATGCCAACAGTAAAGCGAGTTTATGGTGAGCAATATGCATTACATTTGAGAACAAAAAACCTACTACATAGCCGTGCCAGCAGGGTGCACATTCGTGCTTTAATGATATTAATCCTTCTTGGCCAAGTTCGGCTGCGTTGAAAATTAGGGCAGTAGAGCATACCCACCGACTTTGGGCAATTTTTTACCTGCCCGATTAATCATATTTACCGATACTACGCATTGCACGTGGCATGCTGTGGCTATGTCTCTTTTTTTGGTTTGTTTCTCATGTAGAGACCCTCAATTGCCATGATCCACTGGACTCCACAAACATGCCTGAAGCCATTCGTCAAATACTCCATAATGCCACCCATGTACGCACCGAAGATGCTATTCGCCGCTCTAAATGGTCGGCCTGCAATTTGCAGGACTGTAGGGTGGGCATCCCAGCGGAATACCACGTCAACGAACTGAATGAAGCCGTCGTGAAGGTGTGGCAGCGAGCGGCAGCCCATTTGGAAACCCTGGGGGCCACCGTTGTACCGATTTCATGCCCACATACCCGGTATGCGCTGTCAGCATACTATATTTTAGCCCCCGCGGAAGCGTCCTCCAACTTGGCCCGCTACGATGGCATCCGTTACGGTAAATACACCTGAGAGCAGCCGCTCTATGATGCTTGGCGCTATATGCCGAGAACCCTGTGCCACCAATCCTGCACAGTTCGCTGGTTTATTGTGGCTCATCATAAGATGCTACTCCTGGAGGAATGGGTGGTTTTATTTCGTTGGAAATCCCTAGGCACGCCAGCGGACCCGACGATGGCTTCCGACACGCTCTATGGAACCACCCGAACGCAAGGGTTTGGCCCAGAGGTTCACCGGCGTATCCTGCTTGGCACCTATGTGCTGACCTCTACTGCATACGATGACTACTTTGTCCAGGCTCAAAAGGTTCGCCGTTTGGTACAGCAGGACTTTGATAGTGCTTTTTCCTTACCCAATGTTCTTCATTCGCCTGGCCAAGCCCCTCTATCCACCACCTCACCCAGCAATCACCCACAGGTCGATGTGATTCTCACCCCAACGGCGATATCGCACGCTCCATCGCTGGACACCGCCAGGGCGTCAACCGCATCAAGTGAGGCCTCCGTGATCATGGCCGACTATGTCAACGATGTGATGACCGTGCCTGCTAGCCTGGCAGGTATACCAGCAATTTCAGTTCCATTTGGCCACGTGCCTAGCGCCTTTCAAGATGCATCGGGTAGTTTTCTAAACTTACCCGTTGGTATGCAACTGCTTGCACAGTACGGCGATGATGAGACACTGCTACGCGTGGCCGAGGCCCTGGTGCTGGCCTAACCGTGATCGCAGTGCTGCTTGGGCGACCCGACTTGTTGGCAAGAGCTATAGGCATGATCTAATTTAATCAAGATTGAAGCATATAAGTTGGATTTATTGTTTTTTTTTTGCTTCATGTCTTGCGGCAATAAAGGACTTGTCCCATGGATAACGTTTCCCTGGGCAATATGTAAGCTGGCTGGGCTGGTCAAAGCGCGGGGATCTGACCGCACCAGATCAGCTGACCTAAAGGATGGCGGCGCTCAGGCCCAATATCTCCCCCCCACAGGTGCCTCCATCACCCCTTGGAAGAGAGTCACGGGTGGTCCCAGCGGGCGGCAACGGAGCGCAGGACAGAGCGGGCATCCACCCTATGCACCTTGTGGGCTGCCGTGGACTTGTTCCGCCACTGATTCGACAATTTTGTGTCCGTCGTGCTATTTTTCTTTCTTTCTCTCGTATTTCCCCCTGCCACTTATTGCCCACTTTTGGTCAGCAATGCAACAGAGCTCAGC
>JANBQA010000395.1:0-15863 GCA_027576955.1 Dimargaris xerosporica
AGAGGGCCAGTTGCATACAGGCACCCACGCCACGCCCTGACCGTGTTGCCCGGCTTAACGACGCCAAAATAGCGATTGAGGCTGTCTACTTATCGTGTGGGCAATTCATCCGAATCGCATTCTGCTTTTGAAACCTCCAACTTCTTGCACTATTTTTTTCTCTTTGGCTCTTATGTTTCTCGTTTCATCCAAGCGTTCCATCACATCCCCCCATTAGACCGCTGCCGATTGTTATAATTTTGGTTCTTGCTCGTGGGAGCCCCAAGCACGACGCGTTTTCTATTCTGTGCAAGCCCTTTATCTCACCGACGGACGCGTTTTTACACTTGGGTGTCAGCAACGCGCCCATTCCTGGCCCGTCAGCCCAACGCCTAATCTAGGGGAGGGGGCGTGTTTACCTTCACTGCTGTGGCCATCTTGGACGCCTTGGCCCTCACAGCCGATTGAGTAGGCAGTAGCCAGTGGCCTTCTTTCCCTCCCTGTACGACCAGACGAGTGCTCCACAGTCTTGCCACCAACCATGCCCACATCTCGCGCCACCCGGCGACACCAGGACGAAACGCCGGCGCGCACACAGCCTCAACGTAAACGCCCGCGTGCAAACGATAGTGACGACTCGGATGCTCAGGCCAGCGACAGCTCTGCAGGCGAGGACCCCAATGACGCTTCTGACCGTGAGTCTACGCCTGCTCCCTCCGAGGGGTCGCGACCCCACCGTGGTAGCGCTCGCGGACCAACCAATGCTACACCTGACAAGCAAACCTCGCAAACCAACCCCATGGCCAAACGTGCTCGCCACGCCAGTCCCGCTGGGTCAGCGACCAAATCAACTCCTAAGCGGACCAAGGACGACTCCCTGGTGAAGAATACGCCAGCCTGGCGGGCACGCATCCAGGCCCGCGAAGCCCTGCACAACTGGTGCCGGCTGACGTACCGGGAAGTACGCTACTACAAAGAAGGAGGCGGGGGCCGGCTAGTTTCCAAGCTGTTTCACGACCTGCCGTTGCGTGAAGATTACCCTGACTACTACGAAGTGATCGCTCGGCCACTCTGCCTCACAGCTGTGCGGGTAAGTTTTGACGCGGTATTCCAACAAGCGACAGGCATCCAGGTGGAGTGCCATGGTGAAATCCAGATTGCTCACGGCCGCAAGGGCTAACTTGCCTTATGGGCTGCCGATGAAGCCATACATGTGGAATGGTATAGGAAAAAATTGACAACCGGGAATATAACCGAGCGGAGGAGTTTCGCCAAGACATGGAGCTCGTATTTGACAACGCCATGTTGTACAACGAAAAGGGGTCGCAGGTCTACAGCGATGCAGTTCTTCTGAGAAAACTCTTTCACCAAGCGCTCAAGAACCTGCCCAGCCCCTTTGAAGTGACCATTGACGACCGAGTGGCCCAGTTCGAGGAAACAGGCGTTGCTCTGGACCCACCCGTCTCCAAGAACCGGATGAAGCCGTCGTCAGCCGCGCCTAGCTCCCGAAAATTCGACACGGCCATCAGTGCACCCAGTTCGGCCAAACCCAAGATTACCGGCGCGCAGGTCAAAGGTAAGAGCGCTGCCGCTTGGCCACCAGCCGGAGAGAATATATAGTTATTCGCGACCTAGCGATCACCGCCTTTTAGGCCATCACCATTGAGTTTAGCTGTGAATGGCCGCCGGCTTTGGCTATTGAGTGGCTGGCACCGACCCTTTATTATTAACGTGGACTGTTTGGGCATATTGTATGCCCTTGCACGTTGCTTTTTTTCCTCTTTCAATCCTTTATTCTTCCCTTGATACGAATGGCCCATTTAGAGCTGATGCAGGCAATTGAAGACGCCGATTACGACATAGCCTTTGATTTGCTGGACAAGGTAACGCTCGACCCTCACGCGTTATACCCCACTAAGCAGGACGACCTCGAGTTCACCTGGAGCTTTCTGCACGCAGCCGGGTTTTTCGGCAGGGTCAAGATATTGCCTGCGCTCATGGACCACCGCATTCCGGTAGATATTCGTGACACTTTGTACCAGGGCACCCCGTTGGCCTGGGCTGCGTATGGAACCCACAAGCGGATTGCTCGAGCCCTGGTGGAGCGCTATAACGCTGATGTCAACGCCGAGAATGTCCATAACCAGACACCCATTGACCTTGTTCCCGATGACGAGGTGGCGGAATGGCGCCTAATTCTAAGCCCTGACAAGATGGGCATTCGGCTCGCTGCGAATGCTCAGCCCAGCCGTGCTATCCGTACCCCTACCAAGCCACCGCCGGCTCAACGGCCCCAGGCGTCGCCCACGGTATCGGGTCACCATGTCACGCGAGCGCAACTGATTCCCGTCATGCTCCAGATCCACCAGCACCTGGTTTCGGTCCGGGAAAAGGACGAAGACGGCGATGACCGGCAAGTTGCGGAAATGTTTCTCGAGCTGCCCTCGGCCACCGAGTACCCAGACTACTTTGAAGTCATCGATGAGCCCATGTCGTTTGACATTATTGCCCAAAAGATTGCGTCCGACTACCAATCGTTTGCCCAGTTTCAGCACGACTGCCGTCTGGTGTTCAAGAACGCCAAATTCTTCAATGAGCAAGGCTCGCAGATTTACGAGGATGCAGTGACACTGGAGAAGATATTCGAAACTGAAAAAGGCAAGGTCCTGGTCCAGCACCAGCTCGAGTTTCTATTGCACCAACCGCCCACTGCCGGCGAAACGGTCGTGCAGTTTACACTAAACCACGTGACGTACGCTCCCGGCGACTTTATTTTTTACCGCCAGCCCAACGACCTACACCTCTCCGTGGCGCTAATCCAGTCGCTGGTTGTCAAGAGCACGGGCAAGGCCTACTTTAAGGGGGTATGGTTCTACCGTCCCGAACAGACCTACCATCTCCCCACACGGATGTTCTATCCCCAGGAGCTGTTCTTTGGTGCGTCGGCCGACATGATGCCGCTGGACGGTGCTCAGGGCAAATGCTATGTCATGCCGCTGCAGACCTACGTCACCAGCATTCCCCGCGGGTTTCCGCCCGATCGGGTGTTTTTGTGCGAGTCGCGGTACAACACCAAATCCAAGTCGTTTCAAGCTATCAAGGATTGGTACAAGCAGCTTGGCGTTGACCCCATGCCCTCGGTGATCCTGGACCCTCGCCCAGCTCCGCTCCAACTCACCAAGCAACCATCGTCCTTGGCTGCAACCACGGCCATGGCTACGCCGAAAAAGAAGCCTGACATGCCCACGCAATCCGCCCCTTCCTCATCGGCAAGGAGTAGTCGACTACGCAACCAGATCCGCAAGTCCTATGCTGAGGACGACGAGGACGATGGCAACGAGAGTGAGGGCCAGGGTTGGGGAGATGCGCATACATCGTCTCGGTCCCAGATGCCCGTGGGGGCTGCTGCAGCTCCTCCCGGTGGCCAACCCATGGGCATGGTACCGGGGATGCCCAACCCGTACTACCCTGGTTACCCCATGATGGCAGGAATGGGCGGGCCTGCCATGGGGATGATGAATCCTCAGGCGTTTAATGCCACCATGATGATGCGACCACCAATGAGTGCCTTGCCTCTTCATATGCAGCAATCGATGCCAGCCTACAGCATGGGACCCAACCCCAATCAGTACTTGCTTCAGCAGCAACAGCGCCAGCAAATGATGATGATGGCCCAGATGCAGCAGTACCAGAAGATGACAGGCCAGGGCATTCCTCCGGGCACGTTGCCGTTTTCGCCTCAACCGGGGATGGGCAGCTATCCGGGGGCCATGGCGCCCACCGCTCCAGCCACCGTGGCCCAGGGCATAACGCCGCCCATGCCGCTGCAAACCCAGCTGATGGGGCAGTTGAATGCCGCCATGAGCGGCGCCATGTCCCCCACCTCGGGCGCGACCTCGCCATCCGTGCCAAGTGCCCAAATGCCCCGACGCCGGTTGACCAACGACTCCCAAACCGGCATGACGGCGCGGGTGCAGACCTCGACCAAAGACAACCCGATGGTCTCGCCGCTGAGCTCACCTGGATTGCGGTCGGACATGTCGGGCACCCTTGCCACCACAAATGGGCAAGAGTTTGCCGCTACCCTGCCGCTGCAGCCCTGGCAAACGCGCACGCTTGAGACCCAACCACCACCGTCCCAAACATCGCTGATATATCGTGTGCAAATTGCCAGCAGCGACCGCAAGTTCTTTTTGACCTTGGACCTGGATAGTGAAGCCTACAGCTTTCACCTGCACGCCGATGCCCCATCGCTGATGATCAAGCCCGTGTCGTACCACGTATACCGTCGAAGTATGGCCAACGGCCAGCCCGAGGGCGGGTTACCGGGTATGGGCCCCGTGTTTTTCACGCTGAGCCAGAACACCAAGCCACTGCCTGCCACATCGTACGTTGACACCGCGGGCAAGTTTCATCCGCCTTCGGCGTTTCCGCTGGGGATTCCGGCGGCCACCGTCACCCATCCGGGCAAAGCCACAGCAAATACCATGACCCCTGCTTCGCATCCTAGCTCCACCTCAACACTCTCATCGACGCCCACCCAGGGTGATGTGTCGAATGGCCCCGACGTCGGATCGCAGGCCAGCACCGACGATGCGGCGTCCTCGCGGCTTCCAGCGATTCCACTGCAAGCCCTGCCCAAGGCGCTTGCAGTGTCCACCGTGTTTGCTTCGCCTATCTACGATATCCCGCTGGCCACGGGCCTCAATGCCATTGAGCTATGGGTCTCCAATTTTCCGCCCAGTAACGCCCCCAACACCGTCCATACAACGGTGGCCAAGCTACCCGCGACGATGCTGCAGCCGCTGCAGGATGCCACCAACCGTGTGCGATACGAGCAGCGGATTAAGATTTTTGTGACCAAATAATATTTGCCTTGGGCAGAGGAGGGCGGGACCTGCCATGCGGCTCGTGCGTTTATGTAGATATTTTGCCGTAATAAATCCAGTAGCCGCGCTGTGTCGGTTGGTTTGGTCAAACTTGGGCGTGGCATCGGGAGTGAAAAATGGCGGGGCCATCAGGGCCGAAGCCCGATGCCACGCCATGCCTGACGCGTGAGCTGCACACGTGCTGGTAAGGCGTGGCAAAGCAGCGTTCAGCGTACGCCAGCCAGAGCCACGAGAAATTGAGGGGCGGCAAGGCAGTGCCAGGCCAACGCGTCGGCGCTGACAGCTGTCCGTACCACGGTGCAGGGTTGGCAAAAATTCCAGGCGAGCGTGGTGGCTCAGCAACACCAGGCGCAATGTTTGGAAGTGGCCAGGGCGGAAACAGGAAGGTGAAGAAAAAAAAAACGAACATGGTGGGAAACGCGTCGGTGCCCAAGCGCGGTCTGAAACCGACTGGAGCTGTCGTGGCCCTGGCTTCCACGCGCTTCTCTCGCCACTTGGTGCCAAGAGGCGACCAAAAAAAACCAAAATGAATTGTCGGTCGGTTTGCCTGTCTGCCTTTTTTAATCCCTTCAGGTGCTTTACTAGACCAGTGCAAACTGCGGCGGCCTTGTGCTAATACTCTTTGACTACAGGCTGTGTGGTGCTTGCGTTTGCCACCATTTCTGCATAGCATCCGAGGGCAAACTGCTCCTTTGCCCAAAATATTTTGCATAACCCCGCTGACCTCGGACCACGCCCTCTTTGCGCAGCTCTACCATGGTAAGTTGGCGTGGCCATTGCTATGCGCCAATGCCTCTACTTTGTGGGTTGGTACGAAATAACACCAACAGCACGTTCTTACCACTAACCATTGGACTGGTGCTGTGCGAGCAAAGGCACGCTGTGTGCCCTGGGGGGACCGGGGGCGAATAGGGAACCGGCGGTAAGGATAGCAAACAGGCGAAAGCCAGGGAGATTCAGACCAAGAGCGCTCGGGCGGGACTGCAGGTAAATAGAGCGAGCAGCCATGCCACCAGGTGGTAGAGGTCATTGCTGCCTTCTTCCGGACAATGCCATAGTCTATTTGAAACCCCTCGCTAACCCACCATGCCACTGCCAAACCATGGACTACCCCCGGCTTTCATCCAACATGCCTAGTTTCCAGTGGGCCGCGTCCACCGTTACCTCAAACACCATACGCGCAACAACACGCGCGTGGGGGCCAAGGCGGCCGTGTATACCGCGGCCATTTTGGAATACCTTGTGGCTGAGGTGCTCGAGCTGGCTGGTAACGCTTCCAAAGACCTCAAGGTCAAGCGCATTACCCCACGTCATCTGCAGTTGGCTATTCGAGGCGACGAGGAACTCGACTCCTTGGTCAAGGCCACCATTGCGGGCGGAGGTGTTCTACCACACATCCACAAGTACCTACTCGCCAAGCCTAACGCCAAGAAGGAGTGATGCTGATGATGGGGGTAGGCCCGGCAAACCCCGTATGCGATGGCTCCACTGGCACCTTCAACTGCCCCTTGACGGCAACCATGCCCATGTGTGAGGGCGACAGTGGGTTGACGCTGGGCATATCCTCGCCGTGGTTGCACCAAATTGCATCGTAGCGGTGTCTACCCAACGACAGCTGCTAGCGTGGCGTGGCTGATCGTCTCGAGATAAACCAGGCGGAGCAGGCACGCTCCGTTGGTCTAGGGACTTGCGCTAGCCACGCGTCGTTGCAGGACCCAATTGTACATAGATTGAGAGCTTCATGGAGTTCAGCAGGGGCTGTTCTGGTCCTATTGTTGCCTTTTAGGTGTTTCATTCCTGGCTGAGCCCCATGCCAAGACTTTTCTACCTGGACTATGTTGCTCCATAGCCAAAATGTGCTGCTGCCTGTGTGTTCATTTATGCCCCCTATCCTCGCAATAAAGCAGTAAGCGTAACCTGGGTGTGGCAAGGCGGTCAGTCAGCCAACCAGGAGCTCGTGATTTCACCTGACGATGCCTTCTGAGCAGCATCTCCGCGACCTGGCGCTCAATGCCCACCATGCCCCCTGCGCTTGACTTCACCTTGGCACATGTGAAGCACCACTGATGCTCTTGCGCAATCCACACCCGCTTGAAACGCAATCCTTGCTCCCATTATCTGTTTGGTGGTTTATTATTATTGTTATTCGCTCTCTGTCTCTCCCCCAATTACCCAACGACTTTTGACCCGCTTGTTACGCGTTGGGATTGCCTCCGCTGTGGGTCCCATCCCTTGCCTTACCTGTCCTTCATGAAAGCGAGTGTCCAGGCACCGCTGGTGCTAGCATGGGCAGCACTAGCCTCGGCCGAAACCAGACCATGCACGTATCAGGATGAGGCCACCAAAAAGTACTTTGACCTCAGCCCGCTGGCCAAGGAATCCGGGTAAGTACTGCTACCATGATTGCTTTGTGCGACAGAGCAAATGCATAGCGCCATTCCATGGTTCATCTACGCGCAATGCAAGTGCCTTGCCCTAATGGACGAGCTCCGGGTGGACGGTCGCCTATCGTTAACTGGACACTTTACGGCAGCTATCACCTTGCCCGGAATCGGTGGCCCAAAGTGCTGTATTTTTCCACGTAGCTAACATGCATTTCTTTATGTTCTTTTGACTGGCATGATGCGAGCGCCAACCACTTTGTATGCGTTATCAGCGACGACTGGCAACCCGAGGCCTTTGATACGGGGTACAAGTTTGCGTTCAACGTGTGTCACAAACTTGCCAGCCCCAACGCCCGGCTCAAGAATGCCCCGCAAGTGGGGGCGTCGGCCGAACGAGATGGCCAAGTGTGGTCCCTCGGCGAATTCAACAGCAATCTGGTTCTGCGCGGCGACCAATTGGTTCTCAAGTACACCGACGGCGAGACCTGTGGCGCCACCCAGTACACTCGTACCTCTGTTATGTCGTTTATCTGCGACCCTCAGGTGAAAGGATTGGTAAGTGCCAGCTTAATGCCGATGTTGGGGCATCGGTGCGTGGGTTGGGCGGTCTAAGTCGATCGCTTCATTATTGCTGCTAAATTTTTGGCTAACCGCGCGGCAGGCGCATGGCTGCATGGAATCGTGCTATGCTGTTTCGGGTCTGGATTCCGCTGTAGGGAACACCACGGTACATTGGCGACGGCAACCAGTGTACCTATTTTTTTGAATGGCGAACTCCAGCGGCATGCAGTACCAGCGAACCAGGTGGTGGCAGCACGTTTGCGACCCTACTTGTGGTGGGGTTCATCTTAACGTCCATCTATCTCTTTTGCGGCGTCTTGTATAACCGCGTCGTCAACAAGTCGCGTGGCCTGGAGCAGATCCCGCACTACAATCTGTGGCGAGGCATCTTTGACTTTATCAAGGTAAGAGTCGAACGCCACCCTAGCTTTGTTCAATGGTGAGCTTGAGCAGGCTTGGTGCGTGGTTGGCACCCAGTCCTGCCGTTCTTATTCTAACCACTTTTTTTTCTCTAATTCCCTGGATGGCGATGACGGCACCTGGATAATTTTGATGTTGCTAATAGGACATGGTCCAGATCATCGGCATCAACTTCTTCCACTTTATCCAAAAGAAACGATCAGGGCCCAACAGCAACCGCTACCAACACGTTGGCGAGAGCGATGCCAACACGCTAATAGATGACGATTTTTAAGCCTAGCTTGGTGGCCAGCACCGCTATTGTTTGGTTGCAAACCGTTAGCGCCGCGATGAAAACGTTGCCGTTTATTTAGTTACTTGCTGTCATATTTACAAGTGCCTGCACCCATCCAATATTGAATTTTTTCTCCTAGTTTGCGGGTGTATTGCTTGTGCATCGCCGTTTGCCTACGATAAACAAAGGGAGAAGGTTTGATTTCTGCTCCATTGGTCAATAATCACATGGATTCAGTTTGTTTCAGGTCAGCAGTGGAAATAGGCGTGGGGCTAGCATGTGTTAACGAGGTGTTGGATGGTGCCTGCTGGCTTGGCTTAGCGCTGGGCGCACTCAAAAACGGCTCCAACGAGCGTTTCAGCGTTGTGCGTGGCTGGCAGGGTAAGCGAGCGTAGCTATCCAAGGAATCAATGGTGTATGGACCATTGCACTGGACCAGGGCGTGAACAATGCGGTGGTTCATGTTGGGAATCACGCTGACGACTACCCATGGTGGTAGTTTGAGCCACCAGGCAGTACAGCACCAGCCAAGGTATAACGATGGAGTTAGTAACGTGGTCAGGTCGTACAGGCCTAGCCTAAACAAGGGGGGAAATAATGGCCCTGGACTGGTCCATCAATGACACCAGCGTTCCGCAGTGAAAGAAAAATACCTTGCCATCTAGCTTTGCGCCATGCCCACAACTTACCTTCCCCTGCTTGTCCAGCGCGAGCCGTGCGACCAGCGCAGTGAATGTACTGGCCAATATTTTGCACAAAGTCGGCCAACAGGATTGAATGCACGCATGGCAAATCCATGCCACGGTGTAGCGAATTGGCAGTGAATACTACGGTCACCAGCGGCCGCTGCTTATTGTTCAGCGAGCCTTGTGTTGGAGAGACGGTGGACATGCGATGCAAGATGTCTGCTTTTTCGTCAGCGTCCAAGGACTTGACGTAGAGTGCGGTGGTGATAGCAACTGCACCTCCCGCTGCCGGTGGCGATGCTTGCACAGTGGTATTAAACGCGTGATGGTAGGCAGTGGCATTGGCAGAGTTCTTGGCAAACACTATAACCGTGGACTGCTGGGGCCAACGGCCATCGTGGCTGCTGAGGCGCTGGATCACTGCATCGATGACTCGGGCGATATACGCCGGCTTGTCCCAACCAGGCCTA
Source organism: Dimargaris xerosporica (assembly GCA_027576955.1). Taxonomy (NCBI): domain Eukaryota; kingdom Fungi; phylum Kickxellomycota; class Dimargaritomycetes; order Dimargaritales; family Dimargaritaceae; genus Dimargaris; species Dimargaris xerosporica. Next base: position 9,664 of record JANBQA010000395.1, read on the forward strand.
CCTGGAGGCTGCTGTACCAGCACTTCGGTGGTCTGCGGGGCAATGCAAAAGGCGTCATCGTTGACGAGCAACTGGGCCATCGGAAACCCTTGCTGCAAATAAGCGCGAACCGAGGTCTTGCTGATCTTTGGGGACAGCGTGGCGCCACAAAAGACAAATTGGCGATTGGAGGTGGGTTCCAATGAACCAAGCGGCGGGGAGCGATGTGACGAAGCATTGCTGGCCCTTACGTACTTCCAAGCTCGTGGAGCGATGGCACGACCAGACACGGTACGGGTCAGAATCCAGAGCAGCTGCATGGTCGATTTGGCTTCAAAAGAGCCCCCAAGGCAGATATCGAGCTCATCAACTACGACGTACCGGGTAGCCTCAAGGCGCTGGCATAGCTGGCGCACCTGCCGAGGGCCGGTGGCTGGTAGCCCCTCTGGTGTGACAATGAGCACACAGGGCACGGCTGAGGCGGTAGGTTTGGTGGGAATCTGGTGCAGATCGGTGACCGGCTGCAAAGGAATTCCCGTTAACCTGGCCAAACGGTGCACCACCGCGCTGACTTGCCACACGAGGGGCTGATTCGGCACGATAATTAGCGCGTATGGTGACGCCGATGGCGTGGCAGGTGGCTGGTTATGCGAACGTTCCAGCAATGGCAGCAGGTACGCTGGGTTACCGGCAACAGCAACGAGTCATAGAGTAATACCAATTAGCGTCGGCTGTGGGTTGAGACTAGGTGAGCTGCAGCATATTATCTTGACGGGTTGTCCGTTAGACCCGTTCACCATTGTAGGGTTGGGCTATAAACTCTCTAAGGGTACGTACCGAGCGTCTTTCCTGAGCCGGTTTGAGCCACAAAGGCCACGTCGCCCTGGCTCCGGATGGCCGGTATGGTCTAGGGACATCCAGCGGTAAAAAGGGTGTACGTTTGATAGCGAGATTAGGTGGCGCTAGGGTCAAAGAGGTAATACGGTAGGTAGCTTTCCAACCAAACCCCTTGGTCGCTAAAACGACAGTATGTGGTGTTCTAGTGTTTACCTTGCGCTGAATCTCCGTGGGTGCTGGCAAGCCTAGGGCTTCGACAGCGGCGAGTAACGTGGAATTCGGCAACAGGACCGACCAAGTGGCGTTCACTGAGTCGTTGGGGCCGGGCCGATCGGTTGTCATTGAACAGCGGGAGCTGACTGGGCAACCTGCGTCACCATGATAGCCAGGCAATGCGAGCGCGTATCGTCGATACCTACTCACCCACAAATGACCGCCCACGTTACTACGGAGCCCGGCACGAACAGCCGTCGCGATTCGAAGCAAAGAGGTCATTGGCTTGAGTTCTTGCAAGCGGCCCCACTGCTCATCCAGTCAGGACAAGGCATGCAAAGTCGTAGAAATGCATGGACAGGAAATGCGCCAAGCAGCTAGCAATGCGGTGAACAGTGAGCTCCTAGGCCATGACCATGTACTTGAAAAAAATCAAAGAAAAAAAAAGACAGCAAGCTGTGCGCTCTCATTTTCCAGTGCCCAAATCCAAAACTTCGCACAGCACCGGGGCAGCCGACAGGCGCCTTGTTCGACATCGCTGCCGTCTACAGTCAATCGAACCCAGCCTCTGGTTCTTCACGGCAGACACTGGGCGTCCTGTATGTATAATACGCACGTATGGAGGTGTGTATCGTGTGTCAGGAAAGCAAACAGCCATCGGAATGCTTTATTCATTTTTGACAAGGCCAATATTCTGGTCACAGGGCATCATTATCGAGCGCAAATTATGAGTTGTGGATCGCCACCACTGCTGGATCCAAAACCGTATAGTACAGTGCCAAACACGAGTGCAACAACAACAACAAAAAAGCAAAGCCTCGCCTATGCAAGAGCTTTTGGTTTTAGAAAGAGGGCGCAGGAGTTGGCCGCCACGCCGCTGCGGGGAACTTGGAAGTCGCGCGCAAGCGGTCGAGGATGTAGGACATCCCCAGGCGGCTTCGGGTCGACGATTTGGCGAACCGACGCTGGCAAAAGGCCTCAATCTTGCTGGTGAGGCCCCACCCGAGGTTCGATACAAAGCGCGCTTCGAGCTTGACCTGGGTACGCTCCGGGTCGTCGGGGTGCCGGCGCAGCGTTTGGGTTTCCTCAATGCACGCCACCCGCTTCTGGGTGATGTTCCTGGTCACCGATACCATGGTGCCCGTCCGGGGGTCAATATCCGATTCCTCCAGGATATACGCCTCGTTGCTCTTCATGAGGCCCTGGGCCCACCGAGGCACCAGCCCGCGCTTCAGGATCAGCCGCGTCGTGTGTAAAACACCCGTCGTCGGATCGACGGTGCGCTCAATCACGTCGGTCGATAGGACATGCGACGCAAACGGGTTCGGGTAGCGCAGCCAGTACGCGACCGTCACTAGCGACCACGGGTGGTCGTAGTTGAACGTGTGCTGATAGACCTTGACCATGGGGGGCAGGAATCAGCATAAAAAACGCAAGGACTAGCCAATAAATGGGCGTGGCAGGGCGGTCCAGCAGGTGAATCAACAAAGGGGCAGGTGCGGTATGCCACGGTTGCCTGGTGCGTGAGTGGTTTAATACGAGAGAAAGGCCGTTGAGGATTACGTAGGCGGCGGTGCAAACGGAAGGGGGTCAGTGGGCACGCACTACGCCCAAAAGCGATTAGACTTGCTGTGACTACTGCTGGTGTCACTCGACGCCGTACGCAAAGCCCCTTGTTCGAGCAAGTGCAGCCAAGGTCTAGCGTGACAGAAATAGTTGTAGCGGTATTGGGGGTGATGTTGGTTTGGAGATACCTCGTGCGCTCATTGCATGAGCAGCATGCGCTGTGAATGCCCAAAGTAACGCATACTAAGGTAAAGTAATAAAAGGTGAGATCATAGGTCAAACGGCCCAGCAGCTCGGCTGGTCGCGACGAGAACCTCCTCCCACCGTCCTTTTGCCTGATGCCTGAGCGACTTTGCGCAATGATGGCACCAGCCCAGCCTCCAGCATGACGAAGCACCCTCTGTTTTTTCTGTCCCAGTCGCACAGTGGGTTTCTCACACTGCTACCAGTGCCATGGCGCCCTTGGGAATCGCGCGGTGCTCTGGTTCAGCGGTCCACTGGTGGGCAACTGGCTGGGTCTTCCTAGGGCAGCTGGTTGCCAGTGGCAGAAGATGGGATATGCGCGCCCCGAGAGAGTGTGTGTGTCATGGCGAACAGCCAGAAGCGCGAATGCACGCGGTGATAGGTGATGTCGTCATGTACGGCCTGCCAGGAGCCGTCGTTGGTGAGTTTGGGAGCAGCAACCCGCCCTTGACACATCACATGAAATATACGACAGTCACCTGACTACTGGCTTCTGCTCAGCCCTGGCATTCAGTGGGGAGGAGGGCGCATATGGTTGAATCGCCCTGGTGATTGGTCAGCCCGTTGTCCCACCGCATGGTCGTGGCCAATCAGCGCCGGCCAGAGTCCAGCGACTGGCTTCAGCGAGTGGATACTGTTCCAAGGCGCTATGAGCTCGCTCAAAAAAAATAATTTTTTTCGGGGTGTTTTTTTATCTTTCCCCTTTTCCTCCTCCTCACTCTCTCCCCACACACACATACATACATTGATCCAAGGTGCGCGATAACCACGCTGCACCACCCTGCGCCGGCGAGGGTCGGTCAGCCCAACACAGGTCGAAGCACACACCTACAAAGAGTGAGCACAGCCCGGCCAGGCTTTGGGTTTCACCTTGATCCTGGATGCACCTTTTTGTTGCTTCGCATTGGTGATTTAGTTCTATTTGTTTCTTTTTTCTATACACGGCTAGTCCTTACTCCATTTGGACTTTATCCATCATTCCTAGCGTTGGTAGTTGCCATCCACGCGTTCCTTTCCGTCTTACCTCGACCCGTTTACGCTTGTTTCATCTTTAGTGATGTCTGCCCAAAATGACGCCCCAATCGCAGATTTGAATCAGTCTATGGCTGATATGAATCTGTCCAAGACCAAAAACCGCCAGCCGACAAGCCGCCCGGCCCCGAACAGAGGAGGTGGCCGCGGTAGCAGCAATGCGGTCCGCTACGTGCCTCCCCACCTGCGCGGAAAGCCCCCCACCGAAGATGCCCTTGGCGTGCCAGCCGTCGAACGCACCACGTCGTGGAACGAGGCCCCCCATCCCGGTAACGCTGGGCAGCCGGCGGACGTCCGATACCAATCCGGCGGTGGCAACTGGAACGGTGGCGGCTACGGCAATCGTGGTGGCAGCATGGAGCCTCCCTACCCTCAGCGCACCCAAACCTGGGGCGGCAACGCCGGCGGCCGGGGTGGAATGGGCCGTGACCGCAACTGGGGCGGCCGCGGTGCTTATGGAGGTGGTGCTGGCCGCAGCTTTGGACGCTCGCCTTCCCAGGGCGCCTGGATCGATGGCAAGCACGTGCCCGGTCAGTCCAACCCCAACCTCGAGCGCCAGCTCTACGGCGAGCCCGAAGACAAGGACCGCCAAACCACTGGTATCAACTTTGAAAAGTACGACGATATTCCCGTGGAGGTGTCGGGTCACGACTCGCCAGCCCCAATCACCACCTTTGAGGAGTCCAACTTGGACGCCCTGCTGATGTCCAACATCCAGCTGGCTCGGTACAAGAGCCCCACGCCCGTGCAAAAGTATTCCATCCCCATTGGAGCTGCGGGCCGAGATCTCATGGCCTGCGCCCAAACTGGTTCAGGCAAGACGGGCGGGTTCTTGTTCCCCATTCTCAACTACGCGTTCCAGACGGGGCCCCCTGAGGCTCCACCCGTGGCGGGTGGGTCCATGTACCGCTCGCCCAAGGCGTTCCCCATTGCCCTGGTTTTGGCGCCGACCCGTGAATTGGCTTCACAAATCAACGACGAGTGCCGTAAATTCTCGTACCGTTCCTGGACCCGCCCGTGCGTCGTGTACGGTGGCGCTGACATTGGCCAGCAAATTCGACAGCTGGATCGCGGCTGCGATATATTGATTGCCACGCCCGGCCGGTTGGTGGATTTGCTGGAACGTGGCCGCGTGAGCCTGGCCGCCGTCCACTTCTTTGTGTTGGACGAGGCGGATCGCATGTTGGATATGGGGTTCGAGCCCCAGATTCGTCGCATTGTGGAAGGCGAGGACATGCCGTCGGTGCAGGACCGCCAAACGCTGATGTTCAGTGCCACCTTCCCCCGCGAGATTCAGATGCTGGCCCGCGATTTCCTCAAGGACTATGTGTTTTTGACGGTGGGTCGTGTGGGGAGTACCAGCGAGAACATTACCCAAAAGGTGGAATACGTCGAAGAAGAGGACAAGCGCTCGGTTCTGTTGGACATTTTGATTGCCGAGACCCGAGAAGGAGGGCTGACCCTCATCTTTGTGGAGACCAAGCGCATGGCCGATATCCTGTGCGACTTTTTGGTGATGGAGAACTTCCCCGCCACCGCCATTCATGGGGACCGCACCCAACGCGAACGTGAGCGTGCCCTGGAAAGCTTCCGTGGCGGTCGCACACCGATTATGGTAGCGACGGCCGTGGCAGCCCGTGGGTTGGACATTCCCAACGTCACCCACGTTATCAACTATGACCTGCCCAGCGACATTGACGACTATGTGCATCGCATTGGTCGTACCGGCCGTGCCGGCAACATGGGTCTGAGCACCTCGTTCTTTAACCGCGGCAACAAGAACATTGTTCGAAGCCTGATCTCGCTGTTGACGGAAGCCAACCAGGAGGTGCCGCAATGGCTCAACGTTGTGGCCCGTGAAAACACTGGGTTTGGGCGCGGGGGCCGTGGGGGCGGCCGAGGCCGTGGCGGCTTCCGTAGCCAGGGCTATGGCAATGGCAGTGGCAGTGCCGGTGACTGGGGCCGCGGTGGTGGCGGCGGCGGTTACGGTGGCGCCTTTGGTGGTCGCGATCTGCGCAAGCCTGCTGGGCGCCCCAATGACAGCAACCGGATGGCTAACGGCGGTGGCTTTGGTGGCAACTCGCGCGGCTCTGGGTTTGGCGGACCTTCCTATGGCGGCGCCGGTTTCGACGACCCTCGTGGTGGGTGGTTCTAAGCACCAACCCCCGTGCCGCCTTCGGCCATCACCTCTCGTGCACTCTCCCACCGTGGTTCGTTGGTTTCGCAGTCTAGCACTGCCATATTTTTTTCGTGTTGTTGTGCAGAATCTTTTACTAACGCTGCCGCTGTCCGTTGCCCTCTGGGTCGTCGAGTAGTGCTCCAGCTTTTTG
>JANBQA010000396.1:0-15857 GCA_027576955.1 Dimargaris xerosporica
GAAACACGATAGCTGGTGACAAATGCAATCGCCAAAGTTGGCAGCGGCGTACCACATGCGTGCCAGTAAGCGAGAGAGAGAGAGAAAGAGAGAAGTAAATAATGCAAGGCAAACACGTTACCGACCAGGCGCGCACGACGACAGATAACGGCAAAGTGTTTTTTCACCCACCCATCCACCTACCCCTGTCAAAACCGGCTTGACCGTTATTGTCGATTAAATCCGTGCTGCAGCGCCTCTTGGACCAGATGGAGCGGATGGGACAGTTCCAAATGCCGCGCTAAATCCAAAATGGAGTTAAAGCCGAGCTCCTGGCAGTCGGGAATCTGGCACCGAAATTGAATGGTGGATGGCAGGCACTGGGCTTCTGGTGCCATTGGGCTTTTCTCGGCGAGGCAATTGGAATCGGTCTGGGGCAGGCCTGGCGTGGAGGAACCCTGGCTGGAAGCCATGGCAGGAGCTGCTTTCGACCCGCTTGATGGCGAACCTGCTACCACTGCTGCTGCTATTGCGGTGGGTAAGGATTGTGGCTTGACGATCGGGCTAGGCGAGCTCAAAGGCCGTTTAGCACGATGAGCTGTGGGCTTTGATTGGGACGCAGGGTCGAGTTTGGGCGATAGGTAAGGCGAAGTGGCAGTTGCGTTGTCGTTGCTCGTAGCCTGCCGCTGTTTGCTCTTAGTTGCTGATGTGGACGGTGACTGGGAAGCACCGTCGACCGATTCTGGAGCGCTGACTTCCGTCACGGTGTCTGATGATCCACTGGGGCTAGCGCTAGGTGACGGCTTGGCCAGCGACTTGGAAGAGTCAAGTGGGTGGCACTGGATCGACAGCGCCGACGACGATGTGGTCAGGCCGCCACTGTACGAGGCAATGCCCTTGATCTTCGTCTTTTTCCACAACGGGCTGATGGCGTCCAGGACGGACGGTCGCGATCGAAAAAATTCTTCATAGTTGGATGGGTGAAAGTTGTGGTCAACCGTGCGGTTCAAGCCTTTGGATGACAGAAGCACATTAGATAGACTCGTCTTGAAGTCAATATGGAATTTGCTCCCTGAGGTTGCCGCAGGAGCAGCTGGAGCGGGGGGTGGAGGTCGGTTGCTGGGTTTGACAACGGGCTGAGCATCACCCGGGGCGAGCAAAGGCGCTGAGGTTGCTGGGGCCTTTGTGGAAGTAGCTGCCGCGGGCGCGGGGCTTTGGTCCACGTCCATAGCTGCTGAAGCAAGCTCCGACAGCGTATTCGTCAGAAGCGATTCGGAGCCATTGATATCAGAGGTGACAGGCGCGAGGTCGGATTCGGCCACAGTTTGTGGGCGAGGCGACATGGGCACAGAGGCAGCAGTCAGTGCAGGGCGTTTGGCGCTCGCTCGCTTGGTTACACCCCCGGCGTGCGTAATACTGTGAGCTCTTGTGGGCTTTGGCCTCGCGGGTTCTTTCTTATTGCCCTTGGTCACGCTACTGGACTGCTTAACACTCGTCGCCCGGCGAGCGGCAGCCTTGGGCTTAGCACTGGTAGGTGTGCTGGTCGGTAAGGGTAGAAGGGGCGACTCTGCTTGCGATGCTGGGGGAGAGCTGGGTTGTGATTGAGGCTTAGGCTTGCGGGCAGGTTTGACCCGCGGCGATGGGCCAGCTGAGGCGTGGCACCGACCACCCAGTGGCGTGGTGGATGGGGCAGGGGAGGTGGCAGATGACGCCGTTGGGGTGGCGTGCGCTGTAGACGTAGGGGTAAACCCATGCGTATGGATTCGATGGTACTGCAGGCCATTGGCATTCTTGTACTTTTTCCGACAGTTGGGCTCGGTACACTTGTATGGCTTGTCTTCGCACAGGTCTTCGTTGATGCTACCATCGGGAGCTGGAAAAAAGTGCGCGGCAGAACCCTTTGAGTGGAAGATGTGGTAGTGGAGGCCATTCACATTTTTGTACGTTCGATAACAGCCATTCATGGCGCATCGGAACGGCCGATACGAAGGGTCCTTCATGCTCGGATGCTCCGAGTGGGCCGATTTCACATGCTGCTGCAACAGGGTAGCGGTACGATACGCTTTCAAGCACTCCTCAAAGGCACACCCATAGAGTGAGAGCCCCAGCTCGTCCAATCGGCGCCGCAGATGCCGACTTTCGTTAGTGGTACTGTCATCCGCCGGCTTCTTGTCCGACTCTTCGTCCGCCACACTGGCGCTTTCGGGGGTGCCAACAGTCGAGTCCAGCGGCTGTTGATTATCCATGGCATCTTTGGGGAGCTGGTTCAAAAACGACAGCGAGTCCAACGTGGCCAAAGACGAGCTAAACGTTGTCAAGTCCCACGAGGATGGTGGAGCAGAGTGCGACACGCCATCACCGGTCGTGTAGGACTGGAGCTGGTCGGTCTCGGCCTTTTCAAACGCCTTTAGAAACGACCAGTCCAACTCGCCGAGATCAGACAGCAAGGAAGGGCCTACAGCGGTGGTTGGTGTTGGTGCCGGTGCAGGTGTCTGCAACGCCTCGAGGGCTCGGGGAACAGTGTGACTCCCTAACAAGGAGCACAGGTCGAAGCATGGGGTAGGGCGGCTGCTCGCCGTAGGCGTGGAGAGGTCCAGGGCATCCAAGCTGCTGCTGCTCTTTGCCACCGGCACAGCCTTGTCTGCTGTAGAACGCTCCGCAGATGCTGCCGAGGCCACGGTATTGCTGGGAGCGAGATCAATGGATTTGAGAAATTCGTTGATGGCATCGTCCATCTCTGGGTTGGTGGGAAGGTTAAACGTCGACAGGTCCAGATGGTCGCCCAACAGTTCAACCAGCGGGTTGGCAGCCGAGCTCGCCTCGGCGAACGACTCCGATTTGGAGGTCAGTAAACAGGGCGAAGGTTGAGCTATCGAAGCCGGACCGCGGGACCCGTGGCTATTTGACGCTTCAAGCAAAAGGCCCAACGCCGATCCCGCCGAGCATGCAAGGTCCATGGAAATGGGAGCTACCGAAGGTGGGCTACGCCGCCTCGCCGTCTCAGGGGTGCCCATATCGCCCCGCTTTAACCGTTTGGCGGATGGCGTGGTATGTAGGGTGGGCGAGTGTGGCGGCTGAAAAGGGTTGGGCAGTGGGGAAGTAGAGGTCGGGAGCTGAGAGGGCGACGAAAAAGTCGACGAAGTAGAGGCCAATGGCGCCGAGGATTCCGCTAGAGCTGCTGCCGTTGCCTGGGTCAGGTCTGCAGAAGCAAGTTGGCGGCGCTGGCCCTTTGTGCCCACTTTTTGGCGCATCAGCCGCCGCCAGCGGTTGCGACAGTGGGTCCCAGGCCGGCCCGGAAAGTAAGCCTGAGCGATCTTTTGCCACTGGCTGCCCAAATCGCGGACGGACTTGAGCAAACGGGCATCGTCTTCAGGGGTCCAGTTGGTGCGATCAATGCGCGGATCCAGAAACTCGCGCCACCGCTTGGCACACTGGTCGTCGGTGCGGCCTTGAATCTCGCGGGCCACCAAGCTCCACTTGTGGCCATGCTTTTGAACCGCACTGCGCAGCGCGTTGTCTTCGGCCTTGGACCATACGCCGTGGCGAAGGTCGGGGCGGAGCGACTGGGTCCACCGCTTGCGGCAGCTCTTGTTATCCCGCCCTGGAAACGCCTGAGCGATCAAGGGCCACTTTTCGGGGGCAGTGCCGTGCTCTTCCACTGCCTGGCGCAAGGCCTCGTCTTCCTCTTTGGTCCAGGCGGTCCGCACCACGGACGGTTCGGTGGGCTTGAGAGTGGTGGTTGAGTTGACGGGAACGGCGGGCGGGGAAGTACCAGCGGAAGGCGGGCGCGTGGCTGGGGCTGTGGCGGTGAACGTGGCCAACAGCTGCTGCTGCTCGGGCGACAGGTGCAGTTCGCCATCGTCGTCCACCAGCATCATGTTGGCATTGGCCACCTCATTCAACTGCTGTAGCAGTGCCTCGATGGAGGTGAGGTCAGTTTGCTCGAGGACGAGTGGCTGCACCAACCAAAAAATGCGGCCCAAGCGTTAGCGTGGACCATAACCCAAGTGTTAGCGATGGTGCACGAGTGCTGTGCCAATTTTTTCGTCGTGCTGCCGACAAAACACTGCTAGCCCGCCCAAATAGGTGCCATAGTGGTCATCGCAGGCGTGCCAGGGCCACGGCGGCGCACCTACCTCTTCCATGCTGAGCAACTGAGTGCATCGCCTAGTCGTGGGCAAGTTGGTCGACGACGGTTATAGCCTTGACGTCTAGTGATACTAAACACAAAGCAAGCACGCCTGGGTTTCGGTAAAGTACAGTGAATAGGATCGCGCCCGGTGGCACCAAGTAGTCAACAGCCCACGGTCGGGACTTGGACGTCGTCTAGCTACACGCACCTTGCAGAAAAAATAGAACAAGCGAGTGGTGGTGGAGAGAAATAGAGTGATTCGCAGTTGTCGTGGTCAAATTGCACGAAAAAAAGACTAGGATAGATATCGAAAAAAAAGCAGCGATATAAGCGTGCGCGCTCGACGCACAAGGCACAGGTATGTTACAGGGCTGTCGGAAAAGTTGCCGCCGCTGCCTCAAAATGGTCCCGACCAGCGCGAAAGCAGCAAGAGCAAACGTTGCAATAAAAAGCGCCAAAGCCAGTGCACTCTAGCAACCTGCGGAGAAAGTCCGTGGCCCTAGAACGCCGCTGGATCGCTGTCTGTGGTGTAAAAATAACTGGCGAGGCTGGTGATAAAAAAGCCGGGAGCCGCACGCGCGCTTGGCTGCAGCGAATCCAAGGCGGCGAACGAAAAGAAAAAGAGCAGGAAAATCAACAGTCTGCGCCAGGGTGAATTCGTCGGTTGATAGCCAAGCAAAACACGTCTATGTTGTTTTTTTTCGCACTTTGTCGCCTCGTCTCGCACCTGTTGGCGGATTCGGAACCAGGGTGAATGAGCACTGCCTTGTCCATGGACACGGCATAAAGACGCCAAAGGCAATGCAGCAGGCGCTCACAGATAGCTGCTCTGGCCGCAAATCGGCATAACCAAGGAAAAGGACTACCAGGTTGCGGGTCTGGCTGCCGCGTTTATCCCGTCTACCCTCGAGGTCCTCAGCCTGTATTTTTTGAAAATACAAAAGCCAAAAAACGTGTTCACGTTGTGGGCAGAAAAAAAGGGAGCAGAGCGTGGTAAGTAAGCTGACAAGGGATCGCCGACACTTGGCAGCATTTTTACTCGAGCGCGGCACCCGCCGTGCGTCCCCCGCGGTCGGAGATTTCGTGCCTGGCGGTGGAGCGGAAACGCATTGATGCAGCCCCTCTTGCGGCAAAGACGAGGCGGCGCCTATTTATATGCCTGTACTGCCCTCGCATGGCGTAGCTGCTGCTGTGCGTGATAAGTGCACTGGCGTCTCCGCTCCCTGGGATAGCGGGCCAAAGGAGTCGCTGTCTCGTCTCTGCCCCGTTGGGCATTAGGGCGCTGTGCGTGGCCACACCTATCGCCCAAGGTGTGCTTGCCCTCCTTTACTCCTCCGTTCTTTCGGCCTCGCCGCATAGGCCGCCTCGAGCCGCGGGAGGTCACACAGCCGCTCGCGGGTGCGCACTGTGGTAATCCACGGCAACATCGCCCAAGCACTGCACCCCACTGCGAAGGGGCGGTGGAGTCAAGGACCACCTCCAGACAAAAAGGGGTCGCGCGATCCCAAGAGCTCAGAAAATGGGTAGCTGTCGCCGCAATGCACTACATGCCACGCCTCGCTGGTTGTTGAGCCTTGGCCACACGGCTATTTACAGCTGTTTTCACTGGTGGTGTCCGCTCCTTCTGTTGTTTTTAACGCAGCGTGGGCAGCGATTGCCCTCTTCCCACCCTCACAACCTCGACCGTGCCATACCTCCCCCCAAGCGCCCTGTTGTTACCGACCAGCTGCGTCTCAGTATTAGGTAGTCCCAGTGGACCTTATCCCCCATGCCAACGCCAGATTCGTCGCCACCACGACCGGGGCCTCCGAAGAGCACGGTACCGCTCCGCCGCGCCTCGCAGCCCTCGGGATTGGCAGCGACGCTGGCCAGGCCGGCCCAGGTGCGGCATCAAGCGTCCCTGGTATCGGGCCTGGTGGGCCCACACTCGGGATCTCTCACCCACGCTCTCTCGCGCGTCCTCTTCAATTTTGCTACCGGTGGCCTCCTACGCCGCTCAGCATCGTCCACATCGCTCTCGCTCGTAGCACAGGAGGTGCTGGACCATGCTGCAAGCGTTGGCGCTGACAAAGCTCCCACCGCTCACCCATCGCTATCACTGTTCGATGGTTTCCAGGCCCAGGTCGCCGCTACGCTCTCGCCTTCTTCTCGGCGGACGCCACGGTCAACCCGGCGAACTCTAGGCACCCGCGCCGCCCAGCAGCGACGAGCCTCGGTTGGTCCCCTTTTTGATACTGATCCTCGGCTTCGGCCCGACCAACTGGACCAGGCCATCCAAGACTTGGAAACCCGGCGGGTGCAACTACTAGAAGAGCTGACAGACGTTGATGAGCGCCTTGATCGGCTGCTGGTTCAGCAGCGAGAGCTAGCGTCGTTTTCACCGTCCTTATTCTCCGCATCCCGAGAGCCCTCCCCCACCCGCTCCGCTGTGCCAATGCTGCATGGCGTAGGGATAAACGATGCCCTTATCCAGGACAGGCCACGCGTTCCTACTCTGCTTCAAAGCATACCAACCCACAGTAGCATCATCACCAGCGTGGCCTACCATCCGTCCCACGACCTGCTTATGACGGGGTCCACCGACACCACGGCTTGCCTGTGGCCGCTTTCGGATAATACCGAACAGCAGCCAAGTCGCTACAAGTTGGGGGACCACACCGACGTCGTCCGGTGCGTGCAATTCGCCGTGGATTACGCCATAACTGGGTCCGTGGACACAACGATTGCTCTGTGGGATCTGGCAGAGATTCACCCATCACCGTCGCCAAGCGATACCTCGTTTGACGACGACAGCGACACCCCACAAGGACGAAAGCTGATTCGTAGCCTGGCTGACTCATTTACGGCCGCTGCCTACCATGCAAAGGAAAACCTGTATTCTCGCCCGGTGCTTTCCAATGCTGAGGCCACCCACTCCAACACCAGCTTAGCTGTACCGCCAGGGCCACACGAAGAGAGCACATCGGACTTGGCCCTTCAACTGCTGAACGAATTACCAACCTCACCACCTGCTTCCACTGCTCCAGCGCCAATGTCGGCCTCCCGCTCGTCCGACCTGCCTCTAGTTCACCGACTAACCTCCCATCGGGGCGCCATCACCTGCCTCCAGGCTTCGGGTTCGTACCTGGTCTCGGGATCAGCCGATAAAACGGTCAAATACTGGGACCTAAACCAGGCACAAGAGATTATTACCATGGACGTACTGTGGTCCACCAATCAGGACGCTGACTCCGTGGAACCAACCCACCCAGGGCTTTCTCGCCGAAGCCCCGCTGGCGATGAACATGGCCTAGGCGCATTCTTGGGCGCACTGCAGTTTTACCAGTACGCGTTAGTCACGGGCACCTGGGATGGGCTCGTGCGGATGTGGGACCTCCGTACCGGGCAATGCCACCGGTCACTTACGGGGCACCAGGACGCTATTACAAGTGTAGCTCTCCACGGATGGTCCATTGTCAGTGGGTCGCTGGATCACTCGGTGCGCATTTGGGACTTGCGCATGTCGCAGTGTGTGGAGCATCTCAAGTACGCCGAACCCGTGTGGGACTTAGCCTTTGATGGTATGCGCACCGTCACCACACTGGGTACTCGAACGTTGCACGTGTACAATACCCGCACGTTCCAGCGGTCCAAGTTTACGGCCCACCAGGCGCCCATCCATACCGTGTCGTTGTGTTCTGCCGCGGACAAGGATGCCAGCTCCACGTGGGATGACGATGGCAATGGGCTGCAGCTATTTTGCGGGGGCCGAGATGGCGTGGTAACCCGGTGGTTGCTTTAACGAGCCTTGGAAGCGTAGTGAACAAAAAAACAAGACCGATACACCCCCCCCTCCAGCTAGATCCCTTGAAACCAATTTTTTGCTCTGTCGCATCTTGGAGAATAATTGAGCCAAGCAATTTGCACCATAGCTCTTTATTGTTGCTTCTTGGTAATAAACACGCGAGAGAAAGAAAGGAAGAGAGATTGAAGTCAACGTTTGGCCACACCATTCATCATTCGTGTAGCCCTTAAAAATGCAAAAATAGCAGAAAGGGTGACTGATACATAGACACGCGTGCGCGCATATCCACTTGGGCCTGACAATAGCAACGTAAACTTGCACGGACCAATCAACTTTTGCGTTGACATTAGCCCGTCGGGCCAGAAGCTAGTAGACGCCACCTTTAGCTGAAAAAAACCACGGTGACCGTGATATCATCACGGTAGCGCCGACTCTGGGGCGCTGGAATGGCCAACAGCCGCCCAATGATATCGTGATCCTGGCCACCCAGCGCCCGACGAATAACGTGCGTTGCGGCATTATCGTCGACAACCGTTGTGGATGGCGCTGGCGTCTGAGCAGCATACATTTTGGCTTCCCAAAACTCGGCCACTGCCTGGACAACCTCGACATTGCTCAGCTCATCGTACAGACCGTCACTTGCCACCACCAAAAACTTGTCGTTCTGACTAAGAGCATGGTGTGTAACCTCGGGAACAGCCGTCACATACGGCGGGGTCTGATAATATTTGGGTGTTGCACGGCGTCCTGGAAACTGGGTGGGGTAAATTTGCGCTTGAATGGTTTCGGGCCACTTGTACCGGGCATCACCAAATGCCCGAGTGGGTTGAAGCGACCCAAGGATACGACCACGCTGGAGAACGGTGGCTTCCTCGTTAGGATGCTCCATAAGCAAGCGCTTGACCTCTGCAGGATTACCAGCAGTTTGGTCCGTGCTCAGCGGAATAGCGGTCCATTCCCCCGTCCGCGGGTTAAGCGACCCCAGTACAACACGGCTGTCGCCGGTGCACGCCACGCTGACTTGGCGCAACGCCCGGTCAACGCTGGCCACAAGCCCGCAGGATCCCGCCACTGCAGGGTACAGCATTTCTTGGGGTCGGTCCGGGTGGTTAATAAAGTTTTGTAGCGATCCTTGGATTAGTTCATTGTCCATCGTGATGAATCCCGTGGTCAATGCAGCTTGCATGCGTTGAATTTCCCCCAGTTGCTGCGCCGACAACGCATGCATGCGTTTGGTGCCCTCGCTTGCCTCCAGCACCGATGCTGCGGGCGCCAGCGCTGGCTGCGGCGCAGTTGAGGAGTCAGACCAGTTGAGCGCTCTTTGGATATGCCAAGGCAGGTCATGGGCCACCTTGCGTGAGCACTGGTACCCCGAGTGCCCATCAAACACCCCAAACATGAGCCAACGCCCCGGCTGAGCCAGCGGATTGGAGGGCAACACTGGCGGCCCGCTGCTATCCGATCGAGTAAACGGCATTGCCCATTCGCGGCGGTGGTCTTCGATGGGGTTGTTGGATGGCACCTGGTTGGTATCGTAGCGAAAGACAAGAGATGGGTAAGTAGTGCCGTCTG
Source organism: Dimargaris xerosporica (assembly GCA_027576955.1). Taxonomy (NCBI): domain Eukaryota; kingdom Fungi; phylum Kickxellomycota; class Dimargaritomycetes; order Dimargaritales; family Dimargaritaceae; genus Dimargaris; species Dimargaris xerosporica. The sequence continues at coordinate 9,468 of JANBQA010000396.1, forward strand.
TTCCGGCATCCACAACACCGTCACAAGGCTTGATACAATGGGCAGGATCGTTCACCTGAAACGATTGCTGATTTTTAACCAAGGTAGCGTTGACTTGCTCCGCTGTGATCGGCGTGAATTTTGCCAATGCCGCCGGTAACCGTGCTCGCCAAGCCATCCGGTGCTTTTTATCATGGTCATGCACATCACATCGCACTGGGATGGCATCAAAAGACCGGCCCAAAGGAACACGGATGGTAGGGTCGTATTCAACGGCAGGGGTTAGCGGTGTCGTCGGCCATCCCACGTACGCCAGGGTCAGACCCGTTACTAGCGTCAACGCTGTCCATTTGGAGGTCAGTAGGCGGCCCAATGGGGACGAGTCAGCCGAATTTGACGTCATGGTTGCCGGTTCACCGTTCGACTTGCTGCTGTAGGAGCGATTGGCTTGGATCGACGTACCCCGCGAACGCAAGCAGGACACTGGTTCGGCCATGATGAACAATTTTGGATGCACCAGAACGCCCTTGGAACCAAGTGGCAACCGCGCGGTTCGTGATACTGCCACGTTGGTTGAACTGAGCCAGGATTGGCCAGGGGCAGTCCAGCGGAGTGAATGGCCGCGAATACAATGGGCATCCACTGCCGCTGTACCTAGGCAACGAGCCGATGGACACGACTTTGAACGCCTTAGCGGGACGCTTGCAACCATTGGCCTGCAGCCCTGGTGCCCCCGGATCGATGCCAGTCGCCCGAGGGGCAAAACAAGGCGCCGGTTAAGCGCCTGTTGGATGAGCTGAACCATGCTCGGTATGCGCCTGGTAGCCAGGTCAATAGTCAAGTATAGAGCAATGTGCGGGTCAAGTACGGTGCCGTTGTACTAAACTCCTTGCGAGAGGTGGGCAATGGCAGCCTGGCCGGATGACCTAACAGCGTCTATATGTAAAGCAGAAGAAGGATAGCGTCCAGAATAGAATAAACTGGAAATTGAGCACAAGGCAGAGCAGCCGTGTGAATTTCCCTTCTCCCCGCCAGCGCCTTGACTGGCAGTTTATGCAGCAGCACAAAAAATTGCAGCACCAACTGACCCCACACACACACGCACTCGAATACCCTTCAAGCCGCAGCGCTTGGGGTGAGTCGGTGCAGTCAGCGTTTTGTGGCCTAGCTTCCCGGGATGCCTAAGCAGAGCTGATACATCACGCGCCACCCGTTCACCCGAGGCTCGTTCGTTTCTGGGCTCGAGTTGGTTCACTTTCTCAACGCAACCGGGGGCAGCATCATCTGTGCCTACAACGTTAGTTACTCTAGGGTGACATAGTTGAAATCGATGGCATTTATGGGTAAAAATGATAAAGCGTGCAAGCAGCCACAGGTATTTTGCCAAGGCAAGCAGATATCAAAAAGCATGTCTATGCTTCCTTCTCTCTCTCTCTCCCACAGCGTGCACATGTACACACATTACTATAGTCTACAAGAAATTTCATGTTTAACCTCGATGTGGGCCATTTGTGGACCAGACCATAGTGGGTGCATGTGCGGGCGGTCGATGTATCCTAGCATGATCAAAGAAGTCACTTGAAGAGCAAATTTTAAAGCACTCACAAAATTGCACTGCTACTTCAGGCTAAATGAACCGTTTTAAAAAGTGCGATTTCTTGGCATTGGCAGGGGAGGACGCCGACGACGAGTGGCTGGCTGAGGCCTCCGCTGATGCGCTAGGTGACCCATGGGGTGACGACCGGGAGTACCCAGCAGCACTGCCATAGGAAGCGTAGGGCGAGGAACCGTACGAGCTGGTGGAGGCAGCCGAACCGTGGCCACTCACGCTAAGGCTCTGGAAATTGTCGGATAGGCCAGAGCCCGAGTAATTCGCACCACCGTTGCGTGAAGAGCGTGGTGTGCCCGACGGCACCGACGACGTGTGTTGGTGGTGGTGATGGTGGCGCTGTGAGTAGCTCTGGTAATGGGATGATCCATGTGATCCAGTGCGGTTATGACGGTCCCCAGCGGCTGCTGCTCCTGTAGAGTCGTAGGTGTGGTGCGCTCCGGGCGTATGGCCGTGTGACATGGAGCGTCCCATGGATGAGGAGGACACGGTAGGCGTGGATTGGTACCGATTGAACGCAGGTGCCTGTTGGCCAGGCGAGGAAGCGGTCGAGTTTTGATGGTAATGTTGGTTCTGACGGAGGCTGCCCGGCTTGGCTGCAGCAGGTCGAGTGGCGGCGTCCTGGGATTTAGACTGGTGCTGCCCCAGCTTGGGCAAGTGGAACCGACGCTTCGCTGGCTTGTCAGGCTCAGTGCGGCTGGGACCGGGCGAAATGGGCTGGCCATTGGGATGCATCGCTTGCTGGGGCGGCTCATGGAGCCCACAGAGGTTATGAAGAAACTCGCGTGGGGTAAACACATGGGTCCCGCCTAGGTAGATATCCCAACCATACTTTTGGGTCAGCTCGTAGGCGGTACGGACCTCCGAATAGGTTATCCCGCCCACCACATACACAAAGAGTCGCCCACCCGACACAGATGATTGACTCGGCACTCGGCGCATGTCTGTGGTGCCGGCTGCTGGCTGCGCCCAGGTTGCTTTGACTGTGCGCAATGATTTCCGCGTCACCGCTGACTGCAGGGCCTTGTCGTCGCGTGGAGGCTTCACCAGCGGGTACTCGTTGGGGTCTAGCTGGCCCGTGAGCTGGTCTTCGAGAATGTGCTTCAGGGAAGGCGTATAGCGCGACAAGTTGTACGAATCTTCGTCGGGCTTGGGCGCTGTCGTGCGGTTGCGAAACGATTGTGCCAAACGGCCAAACAAGTTGTCCTCGGCAGGCTGCGCCACGTTGGCTTGGTGAGCGGGATGATGGGCTGGAGGGTATTTGTCAAATTGGAACCCAAGCGCCGTCAGGTTGGTCACAGAGGCATGGTGTTTGGGACCCAAGTGAGCAAGTTGAAGCAGTTTGCGACGGTCTGCTTCGCCAATGGACCCATTCTTGGCCGTAAAGTACAGGATGAGCAGTCGCAGCTTATCCATCGAGCTGATGCCCGGATCATCCAGGATTGGAAACATCTCCATCTCCAAATTTTTCATAACCTCACCCTCGGCAGTCTTTCCCGTCACCAAAATCTGCTCTAAATTGGCCAAGTCGGAGACCCGGCCTTTGCCAAATTTGACAAAGCATTCGTGGATCATGGTGTGATGGGCCGTGAATTGCTCCAACTCTTTTTCAAAGTGGTGCATGGAGCCGACCACCGATCGCAAGTGACCAACGCTTATGTTTTCCCTAAAAAAGGTTCCAGTGCCCACCAGACAAAGCATCCAATATCAATGGTTATCAGCCGATGGCTCCGAACAAGGCAGGCCAACAAGCTACCCAATATCCGATGCAGAAAAACAGCCCCACACGCCATAGATGTTGCTTTTGATACCCTTGTAGCACCTCCCACTCCCGCATCAGGTGCGAGAACCTACCCTTTTCGTGTCATGCTGCTCTTTTGTCGCTCCAACTCGGCCTGTTTCGTCTCAATGATTTCCTTGAGATCCATGATATGCTTGTGGCGCACATCCATCCAAAACGTGTCCTTGTCATCAAGAATCGCTTCTTTGGCCACGCTGCCCTGGCCCGTTTCGGCCTCGTAGCAGTACTTTTTTCCCGATTCAATGGGCAACAAGTCGTTGGCCATGGCTTGGTAGGTAAACTCGTGGAGAAAAGGGGTGTATAGGTCCATGCTGCGATCCAAAACCAAAAACACAGTTTGGCCGTGGATACTTTTCTATTGGCATCCCCCGCCAGCAGAATATGGGGCCACCAGTAGGTGTGCAATGGCGTACAACGAAATATTAGGGGCAATACCGAATGTGGGTTGGTTAGCAGTGGTGTGTTATTGGCATGGCGCATCACAAGGGACCATGCATAGCAATGGGTGTGTGTGTCCTAGTTATGGATGCCTCGGTTACAATCGACAATCATACCAACATAAAGTTTGGGCCTTTTTCGGTATTCTATCATCGGCCACAGATAACACTACCGAATCGCCAGGGCCATGTGTGGCAAATGCAGCAGAACTTACCTCAAAATCCTGGTGGTTGTTCAAAAACTTGTCCATCTCAATCTGAAACAACATGGCCAGTTGACGCGACAAGGTGCAGGTGTTGTAGTCGTAATCGGGCTGGCGATAGCGGATCAGAGGGCTGACCTGCATGGCACCGCACAGGGAGACCAATTGGTGTGCAATGTGCTCCATCTCCATGACGGCACGCTCCGAAGCCTGGGGAGAAAACAGGTTGTAAAACGTTTGCGTGGACGACTCGGTGTAGAATATAAGGGGCTCGAATACGCGAAAGTTGACGTACAGCTCGTTGAGCGTCTTGATGTACTGGTTCGAGGTGATGGTCGCCGTGAGTTGCTTGAAGAGCGCATCGTCAAGCTCATAGGTAAACAGCAAGTGGCACGCCTGGTAGATCGAACCACCCGGCGACGCCGATGCTGATGAGCCCTGTGACGGGGAGCGCTTCGACTTGGGCGGAGTATAATCCTGGCAGATGCGCGAGACAGCCCGCTGGCTGGGCGACACAAAGTAGATCACTTCGGTACCCGGCTGGGGCGTGGTGGGCTCAAAGACGTTGACAAAGCCGGTAATACCGCCGGTGCACACTTCGGAATTGGTCAAGCAGGACTGCAGCAGCTTGAGCGACCGGTCGTCCACCGCCACTACCTTGGGGGTGTATGGTGTTTTGTCATCGGCCTGCTTTATGGCATTGAGGATTTCTGGTGGAATGTTCAATACCATACAACGTAGTCCAGCCAGAACAAAAATAAGTGGCTTACAGTTAGCCCCAGAGCAGAACTTTGCCCCCGTTGTCGAGCAGCATATGCGTGACAATGAGGAACATCTGCCGTGGTCTATGCCTTGACAGATTCGGGTTGTCGTCAATCCAAGCGGTGGCAGAACGCAGTCAGCGGGGATGCCAGAGCATTTGGCCATGTGCAAGCCCAGGCCCTAAATGTCATAGAAGAACGTGGGTGAGCAAGTGCTGTGCCAGGCTGGGCCTACTTACTGGTCCGAAGTAGCTGCTTCAGATGGTTCGAATGCATCGTGGTCCCAGCAGCAGTCATAGCCAGTGGCAAGGCACGGGGGGCCCCACGGTTGTAAGCAAAAGGGTGGGGAACAACGACCACGCCCAGGCAGCTAACTTAGCGAAACAAAAAACTAACTAGTGCGACACAAATGCGATAGGGCAGAGAAAAGGGAAACAAGGCGATGGCCAAGGCAGGTAGGGCAGGCATCCATTTCAAATGACAGAGACACCCGATGGCTGGTGCATAAGGACCGCCTACTTTTCCGGCACCGCTTGGACGTTGCCCGCGCTGCAGAGTTACCCTTGCCAGTGATAGCCGGCTCGGACACCAAACCAGGGGACGGTGACGGCGCTTGTGCGGGAGGGACGGAATAATGCTGGCCAGGGCGTGGGCTCATTGATAGCCGAACCCGTGTCCCAGACAGCCACTACCAGCGGAGCGCTGAGCACACTGCCATTCCTGGGGAGCTGCCCATAGTTGCCGCACGCTGGACGGTGGCCGTGCAACCCTTGGTGGAATTGAACCTTGCTGGTGCAGAGACCTCCGTGCAGGCAAAAAATGGGCAGCCAGGCGCACACTGTTATTTGCTCGCCCCTCCGTTGTCCAAGCGATGTGACCAGCATGGGTGCGCTGCCCATGCTTGAGCCCACTCACCACCACCATAGCTCTGGCAACAACTGCATCAATTTAAGGGGCGGCAATGAATGAAGGCACTGCTCAGCCACTGTTGCTCCCTCACCTGTTGATCAGTGGCGGCGACAGCGGGAGATGAATCTTTTAGAGGGTGAATACTTGGCAGTTGCCCCTTGGCACATAGCTGAACACTCGATCGAATAAAGAGAAAATAACGACACACCAGCAAGCAGGCCATAGGTTTACTGCCGTGTCAAGATACGCCCCAAAGGCCAGATCAACGGAGGCCAAGGGCTAATAGCAATATATGGACTGAATGACGCCCAGAGGCAAAGAGCAGTTTCTCTTTGCCTAATTCTGGCATTGCCAGAGCAGAATAGCAAGTATCAACAGCGCAGTTTGGACAATTTGGGAGTGGTTGAAGTTGCATATAAAGCCATCGGCCAGCGCCTAGGGGCTCTTCGTGTTGGGTCGCATTTATTCCGGTCTTGGCCCTCGCTGATGCTTGTCCCTCCTTTTCGCTTTACGACTTGGGCACATCCGATTGACCGACTGAGCCCCTCTCGCGATTGACTGCTTTTGGGCCAAGTAGTCGCCCTTCCGTCCCCCTTGCCCGCCCCAAAAAAGGTGCCCGCCTACCAACGTGAGCTTTCTGCCGCATCGGCTATTGGCTGTCCCTGAGCGGAGCTTTTCCTATCCACTGCGC
>JANBQA010000397.1:0-15854 GCA_027576955.1 Dimargaris xerosporica
GTTGAAGCGTGCCTGCTGAAAGATTGCCAAGGTACGGACGAATATCAGCACGGCATGGCTTAAACTGCCAGGGGTTTGGCTTGAATATGCACATGTTTGATATCATAGAGCAAGAATATGAAGTATTTAATACGTTTATTACCATTCACTGGCAGCAGCCACTGGTCACTTTTGTTGGCTAACACTAAATCTGCCGAAACCCTAGCCTAGCTTTTACTGTTGTTCTTCTTGTTGTTGCTGTGTGCCGAATCTGACAGGTGGTCCGGCGCGCCTGAGTTGTTGGGGTTCGCTCCACCACTTTTGTCCTTTTTGCTGGGCAAAGGCGGAACACCGCTAGTAATTGGAATAAATATGTGGGTATCGTCGTAGCAGTGCGCCTTACAGCCATGGCAGTCCCTATGGAAAAACGACATCCCGGCTTGAACGGCGCCATGGCGGGAGCGGTCTTTGGTAGTCGATGCCGACTGCTGGTTGGAAGACTTGGCCATGGTGGATACAAGCAACTGGGCGTATTCAAGCAACAACAGTAAGCAATAGTAGTTATACATATAATGAGCAATCCCACGAAAGTAATTGCTGTCTCTATTCTGTTGGTCTGGTGCTTGCTTATATATCTTGCCAAGGTCGTTGTGGCGCTAATTTTCAGTCAAGGGCCTGTCAGCCATGAAAAATTTTTCTGTGGAATTGCCGCTATGGCCGAGCGTTATCTGCGCACACTGTTTTTCGCTTATCTGTGTCGTAGATTGTCAAGTGTTTAATTGTTCGGTGATTGCTGTCTTTGCATGCAGTTGCGTATTGCCGATGTATGGGGTGCAGATCTGGATATGCGTGGCAACCGCCTACGTGGCAATCTTCCGAACACGGTCTCGCCGGTCGAAAATGCCGACTTTGGTGACTGCCGCTAGCTTGGTCCATTGTATCATCTGATGGAACGGGAGCCTGAACCTACAATTGGGCGCAGCGTATGGAGCTGTGAATAGAGAGGATGGCACTAGTCACATACCAGCAGTTTTCACCCACTTAGTGTGGGGATGTGTGTGATAAATTTCGCTACATCGCTGATGCACTATTAGCTATTTTATCACCAATTTCAGGCCCAGCGGTACCCATTCGGCATCTTGGCTATTTTGTTGGCACCTATAAGCTCCGTGGTGTGCGCTGCTGTCAGGACGGTGTTCAGCCGATAAGCATGTTGGTAGCCATAACAATTCATCATACTGTATTGCCGGGATGGTGTAAGAAAACAGCGGCTGATACACGGCGACGTTATCGCATACTAACCCAGTGGGGCAGCAGATACCCTGAACCACTTAAACTATAAAACCCTGAGCGTGGAGCATAGAAAACCGCGCGCCAGTAAACAATAGCCGTATGGTAAATACAGAGCACAACAGCAGACGTTTCCCATACATGAATTCAGTTGAGCAAGCTAAGAGAAACGTGGCTACTGTTGTATAGTGTTGGAGCTCCATTGGCACAGGATATTCTGTCCTGTGGACATGTCCACTCGGCTACATGGATATAATGAATTGGTATATGTGTATTACGTCTATCCACGTATGGACTAAACTAGGGTAGAAAACAAAAAGCTGCCAATTGCTCGAGCATGTCTATTGGTTTGCCGATATCATAGACACCTTATAGTTCGTCAACATAGCTCAACTGGCAGCGGTCTTATGCCATGGGCTCATTGCTCAAACGGCTGGTCCAATGGCCTTAGATATGGTTAAACCCACACCGGCCTTGTTGATTTGAAGCATCTAGGTCTGTCAACTCCACCTAAATAAACCCTGTAAAAATGGCCATTCGTGTCACCAGGTTCCACATCGACACAGTGGAAAGGAAAAGAAGCGTCATGGTCGTTGACCTAGCCATAGAGTGCTCTTGGGCTGAACAAGGGGCCTGTTCCTTTCATTGCTTTCCGGCCTCACCAACGAACAAGTGCCAAAAAGCCGACAGCATTCCCAAAATGGTCGCCGTCCTTTGCGTTGGGAAAGGGACGGTTGCACAACCACAGACCCACTCTGCCTTGGCATCAAGGGAGCGGGAAAAGGCCCAGGGCATAGTGCGAATTGTCTTTGCCTAAACAAGAGTGCGCTTGGTGACACCACCGTGCACAATGGCTCTACAGCGCATCCCATTGGCACAGGGCAGCGGCAAAGCGACCACGCAGCCAGCCATTCGACGCAACGACCGTAAATGCCGTTGGAAACGGTGCCTCCGGGCAAAGATCTAGGGCGCTGGGCATTTCCACTCATGAGGCACATATTGCTTATAAATACCAGTTGTTTCGGCCGTATCTGAAGCACCCCACCCCTTTCGCCTGTGTTGCCCAACTCCCCAAAACTGCTCCCGCTTTCCCAAGCCACTCTTCCGCACTACGACACCATTTCCTCTGCGCGCCTTTCTGTGCACTCTGCGTTTGGTTTATCCATCCCCTTTCTACCTGCCTCCCTCCCTTTCCACCATGCGTTACGGGATTACTCTGCTGCTGTTGGCTACCATGGTCACAGCCCATTTGTCATGATGTGGACCAATGGACAAAGCCAGTCTGCATGAGCAACTGGGGTGTGGCGCTGCTAACATAGCACAACCAAGCCCACAAGCTAATCAGATCCCTCTGCCACCAGAGGTGCTAGCTGACGTTTTTTAGCTCTGTTAATCCAATGGAATTGCCAACCATTCGATTTACTAGCAAGCAGTTCAATAATGGCGTTAACTTGGCATCGCAACGAATTCACAAGGTAAGCTAACACATGCTTGATGGAAGAAAAGTGTCTGCTGTGATGGTGACTAAGAGCTCGCTTGTATAAATTGGGTTGTTACTTTTCCTATAGCTGAAATATGTATTGCTGCAATATGGCTGATGGACTGTGTTGTGTCGACATAGGATTTTAAAGGACAATACCTGGAGGATCCTACCGTCCCGAAATCAGACAAGCAGGGTTATCAGAAGCACCCTGATTCTGATGCAGCACGAATTCAATTTGACAAATACTTGCGGCGGCGCCTAAAATTTCGCTGGGACCATAATCTACCTATAATGTCAGAGGATCCAAAATTTCCTCAGGCGGAAATGATGGCGATAATTATGGATGACTTGCGTTTGGAAATTTATAGGTTTTGGTCAAAGTATGTGCATGGTACAAATCGCGCGGTGCTTAACGTTGGGCACCCCGAGCTCCGTGACGAAATCGAATTCCCAGATTTAATTAAGGATTTGCCTGTTGAAGAAAAAATGGATTACGAAATAACATGTCTCCTAACTTGGTGGAGGCTGGGGAGCAGGAAATCACCTGGCTCCCTTGGCCCCGCCCAGCTGGCATCAGTGAGCTGCTAGGGCTTCGCAGCCTCAGCTACACCTGTAGGCCAACTATTTAAATACAAGCCCTTAGCCATCGAGGCAAATTAAGGCTTGAATAAATACCTGTTATTTATTACATCGTTTACTGTTGTTGGTCCTGCTTGGCCGAATTTTGTGACAAACATACATTGCGTTTCGCGTCAGTCCTTACTCCAAATCCCAAGTGCCTTTTTCGGATGTAACAGATGGGCTGTTAGGCATGTTCAACGCCGATTACATAATGGATATCTCTGACCTGGTGAAAAAGTACCTGGAAATCATTAACGCTGTCAACCTCCTTTCAATTATAAGAGTACGCGAGAAATAACTATTTGAATCCAGCCTCTATCAAGATATTGTTCGCCAAGGCGAAGATCGTGCAAAGTACGCCTTCAATGATATTATGATTCATCAAGTCATCCCGAAACTTGTTGGTGCGTGCGTTGCAAAGGGCTACTATAACCAAGTCCTCACGTTCATCGATCTGCTGATGAACAACACACACGTAAAAGCGTTTGGGGACCACATCACAGATGAAAATCGCCTCAACTACTACGAAGTAGCACTTTATATAGCAATTGGTATGGAAAAGACTACTGATACCGAAGCATTTGTGACAAAGTTAGTTAAAGATTGCAAGCTTAGGGATACTGGGTTCACTAATTGCGTCTTATCTGATCTATGGTCAGAGCCTGGACATACCAATTGAATGTATTTCGCTGAGCAAAATGTGCTATTAGATGCAGATAATGATAGAAATTGCTTAAGGTTCAGTGCACAACTAGCACATGAACAGCCTATCATTAGTAATGAATTATATTGTCACAAAATAGGCCGAGCAGAGCCATCAATGAGTAGGTTGAAATAAACAAGCTATTTATTGTAAGCATGAGGGATGCCAGCTGCGGGGCCTAGCTAGGTTTAAATGTGTTCAAGTCTGTGCCAGGCCTGGATGCGCAGCCATAGCAGCTCAACTGCCCAATCAGGATCTGGTTGGCTAGGCGGTCCTTAATGGCTGCCCTGCCCCACCGTGGCCCATTGGGCGGCAATATATTCATAACTACTCACTCTCATAAGCTCTCTTTTTTTGCCAACCTTTTAATTACCATAATTTTTTGCGGTCAAGCAGCAACCTTTTTTGAGTTCCAAATAAAGTTATACAGAATGCTAATTGTGCTAATATTAGCATGCAATGGAGCTGCTAAGCAACACTTCATCACATCTCTTGGTCTGCACTCATAGTGAAGCACCAGGTGTGCTGGGTATTTTTTAATTTTTTTATTTCAAGATATCCATTTGTATCTCAGACTGGTGTATTTGCCTTGGTCAATTCTCCAGTGGGGGGGAGGAGGTATTAATTTCTCTTCCTTGATGCAGCTGGCCAAAAAAAACCATGTGCAAAGAAAAGGCTAGCTCCACACAGCGCCTGGGCTCTACTCGGGAAACCTGGGCATTTGAACAATACATCTATAACCAACTAAAATATTGATTGTCATGGGATGAATACTGGTGTAATATTTAAGCAGTACAAAGGCTTTTAAAAACACAGGTGCCTCACCTGCGTGGGAGGTCATAGCTGCCGGGCTTAAGCATTAGCCACTGTGTCCAAGTCCTGCCCGTTCTGGTAGTCCCAGGGCATATCCAAGCCATAGAAGTCAAGCGCTGCCTCCATCTCTTGTCCCGCCTGGCCAAGGGCATCCGTATCTTATGCTGTCACCACTGGGGCATCGCCAGCGGCAGCTGCTGATGACAAAACAAGCCCAAGGTCGGGGTGCACTCTGGCAATTCCCCATAGGCATGGCCAGAGTATAGTGTAGAACTCAAAGGTGCTCTCCTTTACCGCCTCCATCTATCCAATGAGCGACAGCTCTGCCAGACGGTTCTGCAATGCTGCTATGTGCACTGCAGGGCTGGTAATGGCACTGGTATTTATGTGTCAGATTCTGGCCCTACTACACTGCTCAGTATGATAGGGGGCATTTGACACGTTACGTGCACTAGGTCAGGTCAGCGGCAAAGTGGAGCCCTGGCGCACACATATGTCCTTTGGGTGGCGTGCATGGCTGGTATGTGAGGCCGCGGGTGCCCCACTCTGTTGCTCTGGGGTTTACTTCACACCGAGCGGGTGCCATTAGACGGCATTTTGGCCTAAAACATTAGTTTGAGTGGCAAGGACAGCCAAATTGGGAAGCAGTGGGAATGTTGCGCCCACTGTTCACCCAGCACGGGTCAGCGCACCTCACCAGTCATCCGGCCATTGGCGGACTGCTCAATACCATTGAAAACTGTCCCTCACTTGCCAATATGATGACATCATGGTATCCACCACAGCACCGGTAGACACAGGTCACCGAAACTGTCTCTTCCCTAGCAGCGGTTGGGGTTTATGCGTTGTCACGCTTCTCTTCTCTTTTTTTTATTATTCACTTGCTTGCTTGCCATTTGCCACCTGTCTCTGACTCCCCTCTACTCTTGTGTGCCCAAAGTCGCTATTTGCCTTTTTAGCTGCTGGGGCCATTGTTCACTCACCAACTTGGTTTGCGCCTTTTGTTTAACCGCCAGCGGGCTTATATCCTCGTTGCCTGTGATTGTCAGCTGCTATTTCTTTCAACGAAATTTGACACGCTGTTGTCACGATAAAGTACCCCCATTGCCTTTTGCCCAGCGAAATATTGCTGCGTGTGTGCCAGGTTTTTGCTTGCCGTAAAACCAGACTACTTGCTGTCTTCTTCCTCTCCTCTCCCCAACTTTTCCACCTTTGGAAGCCACCATGGAACTGTCCGCCACCGAAATCGCCGCCAAGGCCCGCCGGGCTGCCAACTTGCTTCAAAACGTCACCTCGGCAGAAAAGTCGTTTGCTCTGGCTCGCATTCGCCAGGTGCTTGAGGAGAAAAAAGAGGAGATCTTTGCCGCCAACGCCCTGGACATGAAGCTGGCCCAAGAGGCCGTGGACCAGGGCAAACTCTCCGCCGCCTTATTCAAGCGCTTGGATATCAAGGGCCCCAACGAGGAAAAATTCCAAACCATGCTCCAGGGCGTGACCGATGTCGATAACTTGGACGACCCCATCGGTAAGAGCTGACATCACCTTTTATCTTACCACCACGTCGTTTTTCTATGAGCAATAGCTGGGACTACGACCAGGCGCTGTTGCTTCTATGGCCCTTCGTCCTAATGGGCATTTATCCAATGCTGCAGACCAACTATCTTACCTGGGATGGGACATGTATGCTAAACACTGAAAATATTCTTTTTTTTTGTTCAACGCTGTGCAGGCCAAGTAACGATGGCCAGGGAGCTGGACCAGGGCCTGGACTTGTACCGCGTCACTGCTCCTGTGGGAGTCATCATGGTCATCTTCGAGGCCCGCCCCGAAGTCGTGGTTAATATCAGTTGCCTGGCGATCAAATCGAGCAACGCGGCGATTCTCAAGGGAGGCAAGGAAGCCTTCCATACGCTAACTGTGCTGACCCAGGTGATGCAGGAAGCCATTGGGCGTGTCGCTAAGGAAATTGACTTTCCAACCGACGCCATCCAGCTCGTGTCGACGCGAGAACACATTAGCCAGCTGTTGGACCAGGACCGCTACATCGATCTGGTGATCCCTCGTGGTTCGAACCAGCTGGTGCGCTATATCCAAAAAAACACCCGTATCCCCGTGCTGGGCCATGCCGACGGCCTGTGCAGTATCTATTTGGACGACTCGGCCGATTTGGCCAAGGCACCGGGGTTGGTGGTCGACTCCAAGACCAACTATCCTGCCGCGTGTAATGCCGCCGAAACGCTGCTGGTTCACCAGAGCTTACTCGGTTCCGAGGTGTTTTCCCGCACCATCGAGGCCCTGTTTGAAAATGGTGTCACCCTGCGTTGCGACACTCGATCCCTTGACGCCATCAAGGCAAATCCAGCGCTGTCACAGTACGCTGAAGGCAAGCGGTTTGTCGCTAGTACACCCGAAGATTATGACACCGAGTTTCTAGATTTGATCATGGCCGTGGCCGTGGTGGATTCGCTAGAGCAGGCCATCGACCACGTCAACGCCCACAACTCCAAACACACCGACTGTATTGTAACCGAAACGCAGGGCCACGCTGACAAGTATATGAACTGCGTGGACGCCGCAGGCGTGTATTGGAACGCTTCGACTCGGTTTGCCGATGGGTTCCGCTACGGGTTCGGCACGGAGATTGGCGTTAGTACCAACAAGACTCATGCCCGGGGGCCAGTGGGTTTGGAAGGGCTAACCATTTACAAGTACCGCTTATTTGGCCACGGCCACAAAGCTGGGGACTTTGGCGTGGGAACCAGCAAGAAGCAATTTAGCCACCGTGACATCCCGTTGATTGATGTCAAGGGCAAATTTGTCAAGTAATAGGGCAGGCATTGACCACTTGCTCCGCTCCAATGCCCGAATCTGTCGATGCGTGTTTTTTTTGTTCTACTCTGGGCAAAAGGAGAAGAATTTCACTAGACAGAACGGGTAAGTATTGTGCACGGATACTTTGCATAATGGCCCGTTAATGGTGTCCTATGGTGAGTTGAGCGGGTTTCCATACCGCGTAGCTCTCGTAGGCCAGAGCAATGGGAATAAGGCTTTAAAGGGCGAGCCTTAATCCCAAAGCTCCTTGCTAATAAAGTCGGCGTGGAAAAAGCCAAAGCTTGCATGGTATATAGGCTTTAAATGACTAATTGTGGAGTTATTTCCATTCGGACAACGGCAGCTGTTGAACACCGATGTCATTTTAACCCACATGAATCGTTACCCATTGACATCCTTGGCTGTCTAATTTATTCCGAGTTCTGGTGGAGCGTTTATTGGCAGGGCGGAAAGCAGCTAGAGCAGTTCTCTGGCGCTGTTGCTGCTGTTGAAGAGACAGCCGGGCGATCGCTGTGACCAAGTGACATGGTTGGAGCAACAATGTCTCTGATGCGTTGTTTCTAATCAAGACGTGGGTTTAATCAATGGTACCAAGTTCCCATTACAGAGTGCACAGTCACAGCGTTGCAGTGAGCGGTATGAGGTGCACTTTTACCAGTGGACCTTAAAGCCTGTCCGTATTGCCTGGCTTTATCCTGGAATAACCCCAGAACACATTGGATATTAGTTGGTTAGCTAACCAATTGCACTTACAATTTCCTTGAGTTCGGGCAAGTGGCCTTCGGTCTTGCGATCAAATACCAGTACTATGCCGGATTGTCGTACCCAAAACGTTTGAAAATAACCCCACAGTTAGGCCCAGCTGATCTTATGCCAGAGCCATTTACCTGGCAGTCTTTACAGATTGGTCCAAGTGCCCTGTAAATCCCTAATGGCGTTGCCTACCATCGTTGACCGAAATTCGAAAGACTGCGTCGTCCCCAGGCACCAGAGCCACCTCGCCGATCACGCCACTGAACGTGGTGAGCAGCTCCTGGGCCATCCATCCTGTAATGTGTACGGTTATCCTCCGATACATACTCCCATTTCCAGTAG
Organism: Dimargaris xerosporica; assembly: GCA_027576955.1. Lineage (NCBI taxonomy): Eukaryota > Fungi > Kickxellomycota > Dimargaritomycetes > Dimargaritales > Dimargaritaceae > Dimargaris > Dimargaris xerosporica. The sequence goes on from JANBQA010000397.1 coordinate 8,817, forward strand.
GATTAGAGTGAGTTGTGCGCTAGTCATGGTTCGGCGTATCGAAACCGCACCTAACCACCAAGGCGCTTTGGTTTATAGCTATGTATACATAGCGGCACTTGGGCCACCGAGCCCGTTAAGCGCTATGCTATGCTTGGTCCTCTAACACGATTCAAAGCTCCCACCAGTTGGTGAAGCTGATAGTCAAGCAAAGCACTTCATATTTTCTGTAGTTGCCTTGGTTGCTCAGCTACCCCTTGCACAACGGGTGTGGCAACCTACCAGCACGCATGAGCCAACGGCAACGCATGCAATACCGAATTTCAACCCGTGGGTTTGGCATGGCGTGAGTCAAAGTTGCATCAGGAATTGAGTTTCGCGACGACAGTGTCAGATATACTCCGCGGTCTGCTCGGATCGCGCTCCGAGCAAAAGGTCCAAAGAGTTTAAACCGGAAACAATGGGGTCGATGACAAGCGGAGCGTGGGAATAGTCTAACAGCTAGCGCCAGCGTATCAATGAAACAGCAGCAAGGTGGAAGTTGGCCACCGCATGCTCTGCCCTAGGTCATGGGTACCTTGCCCCGGTCTCCGCCCTACAACGCGGTGGTCGACAGGTTTCAGGTCAGCCTGGCCAGGTTTAAGAAGCCTCGTGACTCTGGACCACGACACACGGGCTCTTACAAGCGAGCCAATACTCACTGCTGTTGGCGGTCAGTAGAACTGGCATTCATCAGCACTGCCAATAGGGCTTTTTTTATCCACAGCGCTGCATGGCAGCAGGTTATCTTTCTTTAAGGTTCCTATCATCCCATAATATAACAACAAACTACCAACATCTAAACGTGGCTCTTGCACGAAAGGAGAGCCAAACCCGTGACAAACTAAAACTAAAACAAAAATAGCGCGGCGCAGTGGGCCATGCAATCATTCACTCAGCCGCACCAAATTGGTTTCAAGGGGTGCGGTGCCACGAGGCGTCCTCTACCAGCCCAACTTGAGGCGGAATTTCGTGGTACCAATGCACCGGCACGCCTTCGACACCTTCTTTGATGTAGTCCTCCAGTTCTTCCCAATCGGGCAAGTTGCTAGCCGGGAAGAAGATCTTGGTGACCCCGCTACGCTTGGCCGCAATGGTTTTCTCCTTGAGCCCTCCAATCTTGAGTACCTTGCCGGTCAGCGTGAGCTCCCCAGTCATAGAGACGGTAGGAGGCACCACCTTATTCAGCGCCAGCGAAAGGAGCGCGGTGGCCATGGTCACGCCAGCGGATGGCCCATCTTTGGGGGTGGCTCCCTCGGGAACGTGCAGGTGGATGTTGTGACGGGCAAAGAAGGAGTTGTCCGGAAATCGGTTGGTAAGCAAGCTGCGAACAAACGTGTAGGCAATCGCCGTCGATTCTTTCATCACATCGCCTAGCTGCCCTGTCTTGGCGAGATGGCCGTGGCTGCCACCATGGTTGTGTGGGCCACTGTTCTCACTGCCTGGGCTACCATCGTTACCGGGCACCATGCTCTCAACCACTGATTCAATGTACAATACCGATCCGCCCATGCTCGTCCACGCCAGCCCCATGACGACCCCAGGTGGCGTCAAATCGTACAGGCGATCGGCGGTGTACACGGGGGGACCTACATACTCTTTCAAGTCCGACTCTTGAATGGTCAACGTATAGGACTCGGGAACAGCCAAGGGCTGGCGCTTCTGCGTCGTTCGTTCGGTGGCTAGCTTGGAGCGGGGCATTTGGGCCCGCTCATCGGGTGTGGCGCTTTGGTCGTCCACGGCTAGGCCCGGAATGGTGCTGCGCTGTGCTTGAGCAGGGCCATCGGTGGCCTGGTGGGTGGCAGCCATGTCCCGACCCTGCTCATCCAGGAGCTGGTCCTTGAGGCGGGCCATTTCCTGTTGGTCGGCTTCGTCGCTGATGTCCTTGGCGATTCGTAGCGCTGCTTTGCGGTAGACCTTGTCAATATGCTTCTTTAGGTTGCGAACCCCACTCTCGCGGCAGTAGAAGCGAATCAATGCCTCGATAGCCTTTTGGTCCAGGTGGATGTTGACCGGCTCCAACCCATTGGCCTTTTTGGCCACGGGAGCCAAGTAGCGATCAGCAATGGCCAGTTTTTCCTCGGCCACATACCCAGAGAGTTGGATGACCTCCATGCGGTCCAGCAGCGGGCCAGGGATCGTATCGAGCACGTTGGCGGTACAAACAAAGAGCACCTTGGACAGATCCACCGGAACATCCATGTAGTGGTCCAAAAAGGCATTGTTCTGCTCCGGATCAAGCAGTTCCAGCAGCGCCGAAGCGGGGTCACCCTGGTGACCACGGCCAAGCTTGTCAATTTCGTCAATGAGAATCAGTGGGTTTTCCGTTTGTACTTTTTTCAGCGCTTGAATCACTTTGCCGGGCATCGCGCCCACGTACGTGCGACGGTGCCCTTTGATCTCCGCGACATCGGTCAAACCTCCCACGCTAAAGCGGTAGAATTCACGAGAGAGTGCTCGAGCAATGGATTTGCCCACCGATGTCTTGCCCACGCCCGGGGGACCCGCCAAACATAGAATTTTGCCTTCTACTGTGCCGCGCAATTTGCCCACGGCGATGAATTCTAGAATGCGGTCCTTGACGTCCTTGAGGCCATAGTGATCCTCGTCTAATACCTGGCGAGCGTGCACCAAGTTATAATTCTCGGGTGAGCGGGTGCCCCAGGGAATCTGAGATAGCCAGTCCAGGTAATTGCGGGTCACGTTGAATTCGGATGCGGCCGTTTCCAGGTGCTGCAGCTTGCTCAGCTCTTCGTCAAAGATTTTGCGCACATCAGCGGGCATCTTGAGCTTCTGCGCCCGAGCGGTAAAGGTTTCCACCAGCTTGTCCTTGCCGTCGGACTCGATACCCAGCTCCTTCTTGATGCCCTTGAGTTGTTCCATCAGGTAGAATTCGCGCTGGCGTTTGGCAATCTTGGCATCCACGTCCTTGCTGATCTTGCTCTGCAATTGAGCATTCATGAGCTCTTTTTTCAGGACAATCAGAGCCTTTTGCAAACGCTCCTCAATGACCAGGCTTTCCAAAATGTCTTGCAGCTCCTCGGGCTCCCCCGCCGATACGGCAGCGGCAAAGTCGGCCAGTTTGGCGGGCTCTTCAAACACGTTGCCCGCGGCTTGCGACATGGAGAAGTTGGCAATCTGGTCACGGAACAGTGGGTTCAACCCAGCAATGTCTTTAAAGACTGACACAATCTCCGATGTGACCGCACGCACCACCTGATTGCGCTTGCTGTGTGGTTCGTCGTATAAGTTGTCCACACGCACCATGGAAACGCCAAAGTCGAATAAAAAGTCATTGGGGAACCGATGGTCGACAGAGTTGGCAGTTGATGTGGGCGGGCTGATGGGCTGCTTGGATTTGGTCGCTAGAGATTCTTCAGAGGATGGAGGTAAGACTTCTTGATCCTTGGCCGAAGTGGCCACCGGTGATTCGGTCTGCGTGGCTCGATCGGCGGTAGGTGGAGTCGTGTTGGACGCCAATAGCTCAGTGATGCGAATGCGGCGGTGCGGGTACAGCACGGCAGTGATGGAGTCTTCGTCTTGGTTCGAAGGAAATACGCTGGTAATTTGGGCAAACACTCCGACCCGGTTTATCTGATTCAACGAATCAACCACGTCGATGTCCTCGTCCTCGCTGGTCAGCAAAAAGGCCCCCACGTAGGGCTGGCCCCGTTTCATTAGCTCCTTGATGGCCGATGTGACTTCGGGGTTTTTGATTACGACAGCTTTGTAAAAACCGGGAAATAGTGGACGTCGCGCAATGGGCAGCGCTAGGACCTGGGGGTACTCTTCAGGAACCGAGGGCTTGGCTAGGTTATTCTCCAACACGTCCACCACGCGGCGAATGGCTTCAAACGGATGGTCATCCCCGTCCGACTTACCATCCCCGCCTTGGTCGCCTTGACCTCCTGCTGAACGGCCAGACGAAGCAGTAGAGTTGGACGACGGCGCATTCGTCGCATGGTCGCCGTTGGGAGTCGAGTCATGGTCAGCAGGGGATTCGTCTTGGTCCTCGCGCTGGGCAGGTGCTGGGTCATCAGGATCCTTGGAATCTTTTTTCTTGCTCAACGCCTGGGCAGTGGTGGAGAGGTGACGGCCGTTGACAAGGACTAGCCATACCAATCGGGTTGATTTGACCGGCAGCGGTGTGGGTCGACTGGGAGGTGTCAGGGGTGACGACAGACCCCAACGCTTGGCTGGCAAATGAAGCCGGTTGGGCTGGTGCTGTCGAGCATGTAGTGGGGCCGTCGAGAGAGTTCGTGGCGACAACAATTCGGCTGGACGAGGAGGGGTGGGTCTGGCAGGACGCAGTAGCGACCGCGTGGCCAGCGGAAGCGCTCCGCGGCGCCCTGCGCCCAGCGAATGCCAACCAATGGCCGCGGCGGGTCGAAGTGACATGGAGTAACGCGGAAAGTTAAGGTGACCGCCGCCAGTCAGAACGAAAGAGTGCTGCAGCAATTGGTGGTAAAGTAATTGAATGCTTGGGTTTCAGCACTAAAATAGGGTGGTTAATGGAGCAAGACGGCTGGAATGCGTGGTGAACGCTGTCCTAACGAAAGGTTTGTGTGCAGTGCTTAGCCATGCCCTGGCCTCACTCCTACACCGCACTAGATGCAGTGAGCTCCGTTGGGTTAGCTGCGGCCTCTGGTGGACACGCAGTCAATAGCTACCAAAGTTGAGGACGCGTACAGCAGGCACCAGTCGGGAGTTATTTTTTCTCTTTCTCTTTCATCAGCCATGGTTTCCAACAGATTCCACAATGAATCCCCCCATGCAATCGTGGCACGGCGCATGCTTATCGCACCACTGGAGAGCTCCATGCTGTTGTAGTGGTTAGCTCCCACGTGACGAAACCGTTGTGACTCACTTGGCCCTTGAGGGATAGTTGCCAAATGGCACCACGATCAGGGCAAGGTGACCAGGGAGCCACCGCGTGGCGCCGTCCAGCAGTAAAATTTTCGCTGGTGGACACTGACCTGGGCCTCGCTCTCGTTGGTATCACGGCACTGCTTCTTTTGCCACTCTATCTCTATACGTCCAAAGCTTAGCCCTTACTTGCTGCTTGCCATAATTTCCACGCCATTGCCGGCCACGGTGACGCCCAACCAACGGCTATCGATACGGTGCCTATTCTGCCACCCTTGGCTTTGCAACACTTGCGCGTGCCGCCCATACTTTTAAGACACATACCGACTACTAAGCCACGCCTTTATTAGCCCTCCAGGCTTTATATCGGTCCGTTAACATGCCCGCCATGCTCATTCCTCGCTTGGCCGTGTCTGACCTCGAGCTGTCGCCCACGGCTCAAAGTGCGCTATTCTTGCCCACAGTGGTGTTGGCTGCGGCAACACCTGCGTCTCTGTGCGAGCTCATGCGAGCTCACACGACCGGGGGGCGCATTGGACGCTGGTGGCTGGAGCCCTCCACGAACCTTGATAACAGCGACAGTGCAACTTTGCGCCATTGGCCCCTGGAAACCGAAGCTGAGCTGCTGAATGCAGGAGCCGCCCGAGTCATGGCAGATATACTTTTGTCGACCACAGCTTCTCTGCCCGATGCCGAAACACTGGTCAGTCTTGCCACCACACCTGTGGACCGACGCATCATCCGTCTGGTGGTCAAAGACATTGAGGCGCTGCAGGCAGTTGCCAGCAGTAGCATCTCATGGGTAACCACAGCGTTGCCGTCCTTGACTACCCAAGTTTTGGTTCAGCTCCCTACCAACTTGGCCACATCCTCTATTGGCCAGGACGCGATTCAAGCACTGCAGGGCCATCTAGCGCAGCTGCCACAGCCTATTGCCCTGGCTGTTCAACTTGACAGCGCTGGGGTAGATCTGACTCGCTTGCAGAAGTGCTTTGCCGCTGATCAATCGGTGGTGTACCCTATCGATGGTCTATCCACCGCATGGCCTGCGCCCACTGACCATCTTAACTTGGCCGAAGCGTTCCTAGCCGGAACCCAGTCGGACCGCCCCGATCAGCTTATCCCCACCGTAGTCGTGAATGCGCAGCGGGTGAACCTAGGCCTGGTCTATTCGTCGGCGCAGAGCCTGTCTGAAGCGCTGCGCACGGGCGCGGGAGTGTACCAGTCACGCAAGCGTGGGCTGTGGTACAAGGGGCAAACCTCGGGAGCAACCCAGCAATTGCTACGCGTGTCCATCGACTGTGATGCTGACGCTCTGGAGGTGATGGTGGCCCAGACTGCACCAGGGTTTTGCCACTTGAACCGTATGAGTTGTTTTGGCGAGAGTGCGGGACTTGCCCGGCTAGCAGAGACGCTGGAACACCGCAAACAGGAAGCTGTTGCAGGTTCGTATACCCAGCGATTGTTCAATGATTCCGCGCTGCTGCGAGCCAAGATCATGGAAGAAGCCGAGGAGCTCTGCGATGCTACCGAGCCCAGCGATATTGCCTGGGAAGCCGCCGATGTGATCTACTTTGCATTGACCAAGTGCGTGGCCCATGGTGTCAGCCTATCAGACGTCGAAGTCCATATTGACGCACGCGCCATGAAGGTCACCCGGCGCCCGGGCAATGCCAAGCGCAAATGGCAGGCAGCTCCCATTCCAGAGGTGCAGCCACCAGCAAAGGTAACCGTGGCTGGTTCCACGGAAATCCCAAGTCGTATCGCCATGGCCCATCACACACTAGCAGATTTGAGCGTGGACCAACAAAAAGCACTGTTCCAGCGTCCCATCATCCAGTCTGACTCCATTATGGCCACGGTGGAGCCAATCGTGCGCGACGTACGTACCCGCGGTGATACGGCACTCAAGCATTACACGGAGAAATTCGACAAGGTGACTGTGGAATACACGGTGTTACAGGCGCCCTTTGATCCCAGCCTGCTCCAAGGCCTGTCGGACTCTGTGCGTGCTGCCATTGACCAGGCCTATGCCAATATCCGAGCATTTCATGAGGCCCAGTTGCCCCAAAGGGTACTCACCGTAGAAACAATGCCCGGAGTCGTGTGCTCGCGTTTCAGTCGGCCTATTGAGCGCGTTGGCCTCTACGTGCC
>JANBQA010000398.1:0-15816 GCA_027576955.1 Dimargaris xerosporica
CTGCATTGGCATCTGTGGACAAAGATGAATATGTGCAATGAGCTGACTATGCTTCAACCAACCACCTGTTTATGCCCAAGCTCCTTCCAACCCTGTGGCAGTGCAAGCAACTGTCAATCCCCAAGCCCCCAACGCCTGTGGACATTACCTTGCCAACCCAATGCGAAGGCAATTGTTGGGTGCAGGGCATTGGCATTACCGCGGTGCTTTGCTCCACCCTGTTGGATACCAAGAGTGAGAAGGAATGTACTTCTTCCAATCCACGCTATGAATCATTGATGACTTTGAATGGCAGCGACCATGAGCCTTGTACAGTTAATGGCAAGCCGCCAGTGGCTGGATCCATGACTGATGATGGTGCCAATGTGTCAACGCCACCACCCACTGCCAAGGTGCACATTCTGATGGAAAGGCAAGGACCCGCGCTGACCCTTGTTAACTGGTTCACTCTAGATACTGCCACAGCCCCAGCCACCAGCATCCCAACAAAGCACCTCCGGCTATCACTGAGGCCCAGCATTACCTTGTACTCACTCTGGGACTATACCCAAGCTGAACCAGAAGTGGCTGAGTACGAAAGCACCATGGCAGTGCTGCTGGAACGCACCGCCAGCTTTTTGCAAATCCCATGGTGCCTTGAGAAGCTGCTCTTCATTGGCACCATTGTATGCCTGGATTCGTTCCTGCATGCGTTTACCAATCTACCCGCACAGATTGCCATGGTATTCAGAATGTTGGTGCATCACCCTTTTTTACCAGCAATGCAACTTGATGAAAGGGTTTCGCACTGCAGTTGTTTGATTCAGCACAGCTGGACCATGTGGTATGAGGCTAGTCAACTGTCAAGGTATATGTCATCTTCAATATGCTTGAAGTGTTTAACTGACTCTGCTCGGTCTTTAGGCGGGACATCTTGGATATGCTCCTCTCCAAAGCCTCACTTTTCCTGCACCATGCCTATGACTATGTGCAGCCTGCTTTGGCTTCACCAGGTGCGCCCACAGCGTGCCTGCGGTGGTCCAAGGTGGCCCAGCTGGGGTTCTGCATGATCGTCGCTGTGGTGTACATGTTTGTCCACTCCATGGTCCTTTTTTACTACATAGTGACCCTCAACATAACCATCATCGCCTTGAAAAACGGCATCGAGCTCTCTGCAGGCTCGCTGGTCCAGATGCCCTCGGGTATAGTGCGTGCCACCTTGTCATTTTTCTTTTGCGGCGCTGTCGCTGCCATGGTCGTGAGAGTGGGAGTGGCTGATCCTCTGGTGGCAGCTGCTACTCTGGGTCAAGTACCTTGCCTTTGGCTGGTGGTGCGAGTGCCTGGATTATTTGCTCGCGTGCGCTTTTCTGGGAACGGGGGGCTTCCCTCATGGTCCCAGGCGCCGTGAGGTGTATTATAGTTGGAGATTACCTCTATTATTTTGTTTCTTTAGCTGCTGACGCGCTGATTGCGTCGACCTCTGGAGGTAGGGCAACTGAAGCTGTGGCAACCGTGACTTCGTTGGCGTTCGTTGCTTGTGCCAGCTACCACTATCCATTCTTGGGCTTCTCTGCCTTTTGTCTCCTGGTTACTGTTATTTCACGCCCCCTCCGTCGATTCGAAAACGATTTTTTTAATAGTTGTGTGGTCACTTTTCTAATGACTGGCTTAGAGCGCGCGGCCCAATTTGCGTAGATCCACCTCCATTACTTTAAGCATCACTAAACAAAGAACCACCTACGATGGCCCACGATTCGGAAGTAGACATTGCCCTCGCTGGGCTCCAAGCGCAGGTCCGGGAGCTTCACGCTATTGTGCAGTCGTTACCCCAAGCTGCCGAGAAGCCAGCAAGTCCTGTGCAAACTCTAAACACCCAAACCACCACTGCACCGATTGACGAATCCACCATCAATACACTAACCAATGAGGCGTTGCTGCTGGAGCTGAGCCAACTTCGCACCGAGAACGCCAAGCTCAAGTACCGCATCGAGCAGCTGTGCGCTTCGTACGATGCCAAAGCCGAGGCCTTGAAGCAACAGTGTGTGTAGTCTTTATTTTTCATGACCATGGTAACATTTTATCTTGTCTGAAGGCGCAGGCTGCGCTGTACTATAGCTCAAACGTATCAGTCTTGGCCACCACAGATTAACCACTGCTGTAGCGCATTCATTTTTAGGGCCAAATGCTGTACTCGGGATACAGTGCTTTTTTAATAAATCGCCATTGAATCATTACCCAATTGGGATTTTATGCCCCACATCTAGCTATTAGTGCAATGGGCCTAGGTGCTGAAAGGCGAAAGATCTGCCTCCAAAGCACTATACCGCCACAACTGATTACAGAATGGCGTTTATAATAATGCCCAATAGCGTTAAAATGCCAGCAGGACGGTCAGCTACGCGCACCAGAAAGGCAAAATAAATTAGCGATACTTGAGAGTAAGCCATAGCACCTTTATCGCTTGGCATAGCTGAGATGCATAGTGCACCCAGGTTTGATTTCGTGCGTGTCTCCCAAATCCTTCATGACAGCCACTGCTTGCGGCTCGTCCTCGTATTCTACAAACGCAATGTCTGCCTTGCCCGGCACCAAACGGACTTCCTTGAAACCGTTGTACCTGCTTGTCCCCCCAGAAAAGAATGAAACGAAACAGCCCATCAGCGCCATTTCAGAGAACATACATGGCATATAAATGGCAGTGGTTAGCGAGGGTATGAACCAACTACGGTTGGATAGGAGCATGCCGTGGAATGGTTGTTGGTGGGAAGGGGCCTGTTGTGCAATCCCTATACGCCCCTAGGTCCACCCCCTACACAGGTGTTATCTTGCATTCCATGGGTATCGTCAAAACTTACTTTTTGAAGGTCGCGACCAGGTCCTCCTCGGTGACCTCGGCGGTCAGCTCCTGCAAGAACAGGATCTTATTGGGCGGTGGAGCCAGTTGAGCTGCTGTTGGCGGGGCCATTCCAGGGAACAGCAGATGAAATAGATGAGGCGGGGCGTTATAAGGGGTCAAAGGTTCCACACGAGGGGGCTGTTGCGGCGGCAGACCAGGTTCGGCTGGCATTACTGGTGGTGCAAATGCTTGCTGCATCTGAGTCGTCAGCAGTGCCAACGCTTCCTGACGAAGCTTATCGCGTGACTGCTTCTCTTCCTGCTTTTGGCGCTTGTAATTCTCCATCGCCTCCTCCACCTGGGGGCTATTTGTGGCTGCCTCGCTCAAATCGCGCTTGATAGTGGTGTACGAGTTAGAGCGTGCATACTGCACCACCATGGGTTTGCCATGAAACAGTCGACCTTGGGTGGCTTCAAAGGCCTTGGTCGCATCGTCCTGTTTGGCATAAACGATAAACGCCTGGCCTTTCATCCGTAGATGGCCGTGCGCAACAATCTCCAACACTTCGCCATAGTCGGCAAAAATGGTAAGCAGCTGGTCCTTGAGCTCTACCATGATCCTCATAAATTGCAGACAGATAAAGCCATAGTGAGTGCTAGCGATACAAATACATCACGCATTCAACTATTGAAAACGTGCGAGTAGCTGCATGTGGTTATTTTAATGGCTGAAAGCATTGTTGGCAACCACAAATTAGCCCTATTGGTTTTCTCTATATTTATACTTACTTGGTATCTTCAACCGCTCTGGCAGGTGGCTCACGTAGAGCGTGCAACAGGGCGTGGTACATGGCGGTTGTTTGGGCAATCGGGGCTTGAGTGGCATAGGCATCATACCCATGGCGTATGGGTGCGGGTACCCAGGCGGCATGGGCGGCATTGGGCCCATGGGCGGGTGTGGATGGCCGTGGGGCGCTGGCGGCGGGTAGTTCGACATGATGTACAGAATTCGGCGTATCGACTGTGGGCAAACTGGGGCTGGAATCACCAACGGTGGACTGGGATGTAAGTGATCTGTGCTATCATTGATTCGGCCACAAAAGAATAAAGGCGGCCAGCGGTGCGCTGTTTAAAAGGTGGAGAAACGAATAGCCCGTAGCTGCTGAATCATCTAACCGAACAAAAGACTGGATACCAATGGTCTACAAAACAAAGTAGTGTAGCTAGTCGCTGGCTTGGTTTCGTAAAAATAACTGTGCACCTCGCTCGTCGTAACGCTGTGCTACGCAGTTAAGCGGGTTAATTTCAAAGAGAGGAAAAAAAAAGAAAATGTGCCAACTGCTGGAACTGATGCTGGTCACCCAACGCCTGGCAACGATTTTCTAATTTTTTTCGGTCAAACGATGCCTCGACAAAGCCAGTAACGAGCAAGAATGGCTTGCTAGTGCGGATGTGTTCACCTACCCAAAACGAGGTCTTTTGTTGATTGCTAATGCTCTTTATTACTCGCACGCATCACGCCGTTGGGAGAATTCGTTTGGGCCCTAAAACACCCATGAACTCTGGTAGGCTGAGAGTACGTTGCTAGATAGCTCGTGCTTCCCAGTCCAGTTCGAATCCCAGCATGGCACACTGCATGCGCCTTCGAGGTGGCCCTCCTCGGACTGCACGCCAAGTGATTGCAGGGCTTCAGCGGCCTGTAAATTACGTCAATCGAGGCTGCCTGCATCGCCGCCATGGCCCAACCTGGATTCCACCATTGCTATACACCACAGACCGTTTCACGCCTACCACTAGGCCAACTCAACGCACACAAAGCCAGAGATTCGCTAGCCAGGCCAGCTTGCCTACCGATATTCCAACGCCAGCCTACGACGTTGTGGTCATTGGAGGCGGTCACGCCGGCTGTGAAGCTAGTGCTGCAGCCGCACGGACCGGTGCACGTACCCTACTTGTCACACATAAGCTAGATACTATCGGGGAGATGTCGTGCAATCCGTCGTTTGGCGGGGTGGGTAAAGGCGTGTTGGTTCGGGAGATTGATGCGCTTGATGGGCTGTGCGGCCGTATCTGCGACCAGGCCGGTATCCACTTTCGTATCCTGAACCAGTCCAAGGGACCCGCGGTACACGGCCCTCGCGCCCAGATCGATCGAAAGTTGTATAAGCAGCACATGCAGACCGCGCTATTTAGCTACCCAAACTTGACGGTTGCCCAAGGAGCTGTGGAAGATATCATCACCGATAAGGTTGATGCACCCAGTGGTGTACGTAACGACGCCAACGCCTCGCTGCCGTCATCGCCGGCAGTGGGCCGTATTCAAGGAATTCGGCTGGCAAACGGTGAAGTTGTACAAGCTAGCAAGATCGTCATCACCACAGGAACGTTTTTGCAAGGTGAAATTCACATTGGGCTTACGGTATACCCGGCCGGGCGCATCGGGGAAGCAGCAGCCACGGGTTTATCCCAATCCTTAAAGACAGCTGGCTTCCGGCTATCGCGCATGAAGACGGGCACGCCACCACGACTGGACGGCAGAACCATTGACTACACCCACCTGGTGCCACAATCGGGCGATGACCCCGCGCGCCCCTTTTCCTATCTCAACGACCGGGTGGCAATACCACAGGGCCAGGTCCTATGCCATCAGACGCGCACCAATGCGCAGGCCCACCAGCATGTCCTCGATAACCTGCACCGCAACGTGCATATCCGTGAAACCGTGCAAGGTCCACGGTACTGCCCATCCATCGAATCCAAGGTACTTCGGTTCAAGGACAAACCTGGGCACGTCATATGGCTGGAACCTGAGGGCCTTGACACCCATGTTGTGTACCCCAATGGTATCTCCATGACTCTACCAGAAGAAGTCCAAATCCAATTCTTGCGGTCCATTCAAGGCCTAGAACGCGTGGAAATGCTACGACCCGGGTATGGCGTCGAATACGACCATATCGACCCGCGGGAGTTGTACCCTACTCTTGAAACCAAGCGCATCCAAGGATTGTACTTGGCTGGTCAAATCAACGGTACCACTGGGTATGAAGAAGCAGCCGCGCAGGGCCTGATGGCTGGAGCCAATGCTGCTTTGGCCGTTCAGCACCGCACTCCATTTATCCTGGACCGTGCTGACGCGTACATTGGCGTACTCATCGATGACCTGATTACTAAGGGCGTCAATGAACCTTACCGAATCTTTACTGCCCGGTCCGAGTACCGCTTGTCTGTTCGGGCAGACAATGCCGATTTGCGTCTAACGCGCAAGGGATTTGAGGCTGGGTTGGTCGCTGATACCCGCCATCAGCTGACGCAGGAAGTAGCCAAGGAACTGCAGCGGGGTCTGGACATACTATCATCATACCGGCTATCGCCCAACGCGTGGGAACAGCATGGTATTATAATGAACAAGGATGGCAAAGTGCGAAGGTAGGTGCACTTGATATTATTTGAGCCCTGGCTATGCTCGGTCAATGTAGAAACGAGGGTAATGATATACACGCGCGTTTTTTTGCTTTTCTTTGGTATGGCAAAGTTCTGGGAATAATGGGAAACGAGCGCTAACTGATATGCCTGTGCTGGTTCTATGGCGCTGCATACTTCTCATTTTGCTATGCAGTGCGCTTGAGCTGTTCCGCAACCGAAACACTACCATGAAGCAACTGGAAGACTTTATTCCAGGACTAAAGAGTCTTGACCCATCTATCCAAGTGCGATTGGAGATTGAAGGTACGCCCCAAATGACCCAAAATTTGATGCCAATATAACTTGACCTGTGGCCCTGCAGGTTTACCAGGTGAGTTGGCCCACCATGGCTGCCGACTGGTGAAGCTAACCATTTACGGGTAAGTGTGCCTATGTGATGGGTGGTTTGATCGTTGTGTGGTCGGTTGGTGACTAAGGCATATACCAAGCGTACCTGGAACGCCAGTGGAGCGACATTGAGGCGTTCCGAAAGGATGAGTCTGTGGTCATACCGAGCAACATCAACTACGATGATATTGGATGCCTGTCGAATGAAGAAAAGCACAAGCTAAAACTGGTGCGACCAACAACGCTGGTAAGCAATGGTGATTATAATTTATTTGGATCGAGTGAGTCTGAGTAGATCGCTGTTCTGTATCAAGCTACCTAGAACCTGCTGCTTGTATATGCTAACCTTGCAGGTGAGTGTGACTGTGGTATTTTGGTAATCTCTCTTTATATTTCACTTTGGTGTGTGTTTCTCTTTTCTGGGTCGCACGGTAGGGTGCTGCAAAGCGTATCGAAGGCATCACACCAGCCAGTGTGATCTATCTGCTGAAATTCGTCAAAAAGCAATCGAAAGCAGCAAGCTCGGGACTAGCTCCTGTCTTGTAGCATGCTGCGCCCAGCCCAGTGTGCCTAGATATGCTTGTTTTACTTTAACCCTTCTTTTTTCATGATTTTTTTACTTGTGCTGTATTAGTTGCTGCGAGTAGTCAGTCCTTGGAGAGATAACCAATGACTGCAGCTACAGACGTATCTGTGAATAAAGTGTGTGCGCATCAGCAACGGCATAGATAAAGCAGTCTAATAACGATACGTCCAGTACATCAATGGCATTGCAAGCAACCGGAGATCATGGCTGCATCGATGGCGTGATGAGTGTAGGGGTTCTATCGCCTGTGTAGCCCGCCGCTGTTGTACAAACCGTCATTGACCCAACAAAATGGTCACTTGGCCTCAGTTGAAAAGGTGGATGCACTCCTTGACAGCTGGTGGCTTGAATCAAAAAGAATAGCGATAGTCTATAAAAATCCAACGCTACATCGTCTCAGTAAAAACTTTGGATGGCACATGTATGACTTATCTTTTGGGATGAGATTTTTAGCACTGCATTGTGGGTTTGCTGTCATTTCATGAGTTTTACTGCCTTGACTAAAAGAGCTATATCTAGAACGCTTGAAGAGTACTGGGACGCTTGGTTCGCTATTCGAACCACTACATGCTACAATACTTCACGTTAAACAAGCCGTTTGTTTTGTGGCGGTCGAAGGCCGCCCAGCGCCAAGTCAGGTGACTAGTCACCTGGTGGGCAGGCCCGCGGCCAGAGGCCTCGCCTTGAAGTGCGCTGGCTCCGACACCCAGGGACGGGGTCGTCCTTTACTTATTAATTACCGTGCTAGAATAAACCCTCACTTAGGCGGCCACAACCTTAATAGTTTAAAAGCCAGCATGCCGCGGGACCGGCTAGAGGAGTTTAGGGTAAAGAAGCTTGACAGTTGGCCAACTATCCATCGGCTTCTCCATCTCAAAACATTGTATTTAATTTTCATAGCTATGTTAATCATCTGGTACTTTCTTGGTAAGCTGGCTTGAAGCGTAAAAAACCAGATCTGATGTGATAGCTTATAAGTAGCCGCCATAATATAATCAATTTAAACTCTCTCCCCTCATTAACTGCCGGCTATGGTCTTTGCCACGGTATAGGCTGAGGTCCATCGAAACCGTGGCACAATAATAACCGCTTCCGCATGGATTGCAATGGAAATCATCAATTCCGCACCGGATATGGGCCACTTTAATGACCAAGTAAGTGCCCGTCGTCTATTACAACAGTGCAGTGATGCGGCCACAGAATCACCAACCATCAATCTTCAGATATTTTGAGAATAAGAATAAAACAAAAAATGGGATGTGAGCAGTAGTGCCTAAACCACGAATGCATTGACCCACGGAACGAAAGTCATTTATAGTATTACATTGGTGACTGTTTAGGTTGGTCAAGCCTAGCATTGGATCGATATGACCCGCGAAAGGGTAGAACAGATAGACCGCCTCAACCAGCGCACCTTGCAAGCGGTAGGCGAAGACTAGACCAACCGCTGCCGAGAAGAGCGCGACCAGCTTGGAGCAGAGATTGACGAATCGTTTCGCCATGCCAAGGGCTTGCTGGAGCAGCTCACGTCCCAGAACCAGCGCCTGCCGCCCAACTCGCCCGACACCAACGCACGCAAGGGCCGCACGGCTGCTGTCACGCGCCAGTTCCAGGAGGTGGTCGAGCGGTACCGCGAGATCGAAGACAGCTACTGGAACAAGTCGCGCGACCGGCTGAAGCGGCAGTACAAGGTGGCCAAACCACTGGCCACCGAGGAGGAGATTGACCAGGCCCTGGACGACGAGCGCGCGGGCCAGGTGTTTACGCAGTCGCTGCTAACGTCCACCCGCGTGGGCGATGCCCGCCGTGTGCTGCGGGAAGTGGAGACACGGCAGCAGGAGATGCGCCAGATCGAGAAGAAGGCGCTGGAGTTAAATGCCCTGTTTATCCGGCTCAACGAAATTGTCAATGCGCAGCAGGAGACCGTCGATAACATTGAGATTAACATTCAAAAAATCACTGCGGATGTGCGCGATACCAATCGCCAAACAGAAGAGGCCATTAATATACGCCGTAAGACACGTACCAAGTTATGGGTCTTACTGGGAATAGGCGCTTTGATAGTTGTCGTTGTGGTGGTGGTGATTGTGATCACTAAAAATACAAAGTAACATAAATGGACGCGACCCAGCACTCACCATTAAAGATGGAGTATGGTATTTGTTTGATATTGAATGCAAGGTCGTATAAAAGACAGCCAATGATTGTTAGCAATCGCAGAATTTATCTCTGATTTTGAACTTGTTGTCAGAGTTGCACTAGGACTTGTTTAATTCACGCAATCGGCGTTGATGACAAGAGTAGTGCACCACAGTAGGCTCTGATTTGCCATACCGTAATGGGAACCCCAGTAATCCCAAACCACCGTCACGCTGACCGTTATGGGCATCCTTAGACCCTGACGACGAGGCTGCTGCCAAGGGCCCAGAGCCACGAGTATCGCCGCCAGTAGTATACGGGTTAGGTGCAGGAGTTGGTTGGTACTGGGGATCAAGAACAAATACCGTAGACCCAATGCGTTTGTAGCAGAGAGGACAGACACGATCGGGTGATATGGTAATATTTTGCTGGCGGATGGCAGTCCATTGCGCTTGCACGCTCACGCGCTCGCCAACCATCAAATTTTGCACTACCTTTTGGGTCTGCCGTCGCTGGTGAGTGGCGCGTAGGGACTGTTCAAAAAATGGATACAGCTGCTTTAGTGTGGTTGACGTTGGAATAAAGGCAAGTGCAGCATGGGCATCGATATAACGCCCGTAACAGGTCATCAAGCGGAGTGCCTGGGGCCAATATTCGGTATGTGCAGGGGCCGTCTCGGGACGAACCAGGTACACCTTTAGTAGGGTGAGGAAAATGTTGTCCACCTCGTGGTGAGCTCGGCAGTACGCCTCGGCTTGGTCAAAATCGCGCAAACGGTAAACGATGAGCTGCAACGCTTGGTCGTGTTGGCCCATACGCGCTAGTACGATGGCGCGCTCTTGGTATAGTCCGTGCGCCGGCAGTTTACTCAAAATATTTTCGGGGTTGTAATAGGGTGACTGACGTAGCAAGATAAGCAACCGCTGTCGGGCAGGAGGAGGCGTGGTACCTATGGGTAGGACCGCTGGGTTGTTGGGTGAAGTTGCCACAAGTTTGGACGAAGCAACTGGTGTATCTAAATCGTCGGCTGAAAACTCGCTCAGAACCTGCTCGAGGTACAGCGTCGCTAAGCGATGGTCCACGGTGTGGTAGAGCCGTCGGACAAGAGCAGTTGTCGAGCCCGAGGGCTGGGTCGAGGCTGAGTCACCCCGTTGCATTGATGGAAGCACTGGCGACGGAGAATGGGACAACCACAGCAATGGAGGAAACCCCTGGGTGTGGGTCGTGGTTAAATGGGAAGGCGACGACGACTGGTGGGTGGAATGTGACAAAAGCAGCGAGTGACCCATCGACGACGAGGACGACAGCGGCAGCTGGGAAGAGGACGGTTCTTGTTCTGCAGTATCCTGGGCTTTTTCACGGGTCAGGATGGGCTCCAGTACAAACGAGCGAATAAACTCCAAATACTGGATGGCCTGCGCTAACCCAAACTTTGTCAAGTGATCGGCGACCCGGTCAATTGGGGACTGCAAATAAGCGTCGGGCGTTCGGTTTTCATCGGCAAAGATCTCCATGGCTTTGATAGGAGCAGAACGCAACACCCAGGTGGAGTATTCCAGTATCAAGTCCATGTGCTGAAACGATAGCCGTTGCAGGTACTGAATTGTGGCGTCCGGGCCTTTTAAGGCAGCGGGGATCAAGGATAAGGATGGCGAAGCATCAACGTCATCAGTGGCGGATTCAGTAGTAGTTGCGGTGGCCAAGCGGAATAGCAGCTGAAGTGCTTTGCGATGCAGCGCCTTGCCAAAATAGAGGTCCACTAATTCCTGGTACCGATGGTGATCTAACAGTAGCCTCTCGCTCACTTCAATCTCGCAAGCGTTATTGACCCGTACGAGCGGCCCAATCAGCCGGGGATTGTTCAGCAGGTAGGCCTTGAGCAACGTGGTATCGATCAGCTGCGCCAAAGCCGGAAGTGCCACGGATACCGTGGTTAGCTTAAAGGGTAGCGATTGGGCCAGGTACAGATCCAGTGCTGACACCGACTTGCCAGGTTGAAGCGCTTGGGCCTTGGTTCGGAACTCAACTTGGCTCTGTTTGCGGCTAATGGTATGCGATACCAAGCGACGCTGTTCGGCTAGGTACCCAATCAAAAGAGCTACCCGGTCGTCAAACTTTTGATCTTCCAAGACCTGGTTCTGCTGGGCATCGGCTTCGGCTTCGGTTGGCGTATCAGTGGCGCTGCGTGGCAAAGAGTTGTCTTCGGCATGAGAGGCAGGCCGGTGCGAGGCAGCTGAGGCGGGACGCGATGCTGATTGTGACGCTGCGCTGAGTTCTGCCGTATCAGAATGAGTAGGAGGCGTTGCTGGATGGTTTGCTGCTGCTGCTGTATCGTCTGCTTCTTCTTCAGCTGCTGCTGCTGTATCAGTAGACGATAAAGGTAGCGATGCTGGCTTCAACCGATCATCCATGCCCTGAGTAAATAACGAGATCACCTCGGTAGGGATAAGGTTGAGATCCTGGAATAGCGTTAACGCCTGTTCAAAGTCATTGGTCTCAAACAGGTACGTGGCGTAAAGCGCCTTGATGCCGTCGCTGTACACAACCTTGGTTTCCACTAGGATCGATTCCGCTTGGTCAATATAGCTCAAGGCCTCGACATACTCTTGGCGCTGCAGCAGTTGGGCCACCTGAACCTGATACGGAAGGGGCATCAGCCGCCACACGGTGTGCTCGGCGGCAATGTACAAGAGTTTACCACTGCAGATGCGGGTCACGGGTACTGGCAGCGCAATCTCTTGAACCAGGGCCTGGGTATCCAAGTTGCGCACTTCCAAGTGCTTGCCGCCCACGGCAATGATATACGGGTATGCATAACCCAGAGCTTGGGGGCCGAGTGTCCACAGAATCTCTGCCTTTTGCCTGGGCTTGGGAGCCATGGCAATGTGAAGAGTGTGATGGTCCCGATTGACCAGGATTTCGTCATGGACCAATCGAGCAATCAGGGCATCCGATCCAATCTCTGGAGCAGCATCGGCCGTAGCGCTGTTCCCGTTTCCGCTGCCACGAGCACCACCAAACACGCTAAACCCCATTGACCCCCACCGTCCCAGGTTCCCCATGGCCGCGGTGGAATAGGAAAACACCGACGCGCCCGATGATGGGTTAAAGGACTGACCATCTGCTGGCACCAGCTCTTTGATCTCGCCTGTGGACACTGTCAACACATAGTACGCGGCCCGACCAAACCCCAAGCAGAGCTGGTCGTTGGTGGCCCAGCTCAATGCTTTGGCTCGCTCGGGCGTCGGAAACTCTTGCACGCGGTGAAAATCGGCGTCTTTCCAGATAAATACCAAAACCTTGCGTCGCAACGCTACGGCAATCTTACTGACTAGCGTGGGGATGCCCGCAGGAGCACCGCTCCGACCAGCAGTGACCGTCACAGACGATGATACTGTTGTCGCAGGCTCGGAGACCATCTCAATTCCTGTATGCACGGCCATCACCGATGCGCCCTTGGTATTTTGGAGGTGGGTGTTGAGAGTCAAGGTGGTCAAGTCGTGCAGGTATACATAGGCGTCGGATAACACGACCAGTAAACCGGCTTCCTTGATAAAATCCATCTGCTCAATGGCGCGCTTGGAGAATCCCTTGAGGCAGTCCACCAGCTCGAATGTGACTTGGAGGTTGACCAGCTGCGTGTAGTCTGGTTCTACTTCAGCGCTGCCATTGCCCGCAAGACTTCCAGCAGTAGCGCTAGTTGACGCTGCTTCGGGAGTGGCTGCAGTGGGGGAGTGGGGCACCTCCCGAACGGTGTACACTAGCAATACACCATTGTCGGTGCCGACGAGAAAGCGATCGCCCACGGCCAGAACCGATGCGATATTCAGTGGGAGCTGCTCAATGACCGGGATGGGTACAAACGCATGGTGCATGGTGAGGGGCCGAGGAGCGCAAGCCTGATGCACCCAGCGAATCCGCAGTATGGCAAAGGAATGCAACCGATAACTGAGGAGGAAGGGAGAGGCAGTAGTAGTGAAGAAAACCAGAGGGCTCGATGGTTGGTTGGGCAAGGGGGCACATGGGCACGCGGTAAATGCTGCCCAGTGATGCCGAATAGTCCACCACGCGCGCTCCACTGAAGAGGGCAGCGATGCGTGCCTGGAGCTGCTAACGGCCACGAGCAAGCTGTGGCACCCCGCCTCCACTATGATGCAGCAAGCATCTGCACTGTCGTCCACCGGTAAAGCGGACGCAGCCATGTTGGCCACACCCGCCCTCACTGGCTCTACACCCGCTTGACTTGCCGGTATTGTACCGTAAGCTGCTTTAATTTCGCACCAACGAGCATCAACCCATTGGTGCGGGCCAAGGGCTAAAACCAAGCCATGGTCGCCACCACCATCAAACTTCCAGGAAGCCCTTGGCCAGGCCGACGGCAAACGGGCGCCAAAAGCGCATCCTTTAGCATCCAGCAGTTGAGATGAACCAACAAAGAAGATACGATCACGCCCTGGTATCGTTGACGCCGAGTGCAGCCCTTCCATTACCCGATCCTGGGCTGGGCACGGCGACCGGCACCACAGCCGGGGACGCGTAAGGCCCAGGCCGAACAATCACGACTTGCTCAGACCTATTGTTGAGGGATGCAGTGAAAGGGGGAAAAGGCAAGGGACTATGGGGCCCACGCCCTTTTACTTCATGGTGCGGACTGGTATTGTCCACTGTTTCTCCTCTGGCTAGCCAGCCCCGGTGTGGTGTCGACTGTTCAAAAGGGCGGTGGCTTTAGCGGCACCAGAGCAGGCTATAAAAGGGTAGGAACGAGGCACATGCAGGCTTATAGCCAACAGTTTGCTAACCTGCGGTTTGCGAGCTGTCTGCTCACTTTTGCCATATCCCACCACTGACGTTGTGCCTCGTACCAGCGAGAGCCAGACGGGCCACTTGACTATCTTTATTTGCCTTGCACGCTTCGCCTACCCTGCAATCGACGTGCGTACGTTCCAACGGCGTGGCTCGTCCGCACCTTCCCTGCATACAGCTGACGCCCAAGCGCCTCGAGTTTAGTTGACCGGCGCCCGCTTTGCGAGCGGCAGAGGTAAGTGCTACACGCTTGGGTCCGATGCGGGTGGATAGTGTCCGTAACGGTCTGGGCAACGGGAGCGATAGCCAGCCGAAGCGCTCATGGCCAACCGGTGGATAGAGGCACTCTCTCTGCAAAAAAAGACGATCCATCGTGCGGCCTCTTCCTCGACACCAACCCACAGTCGGCAGCAGGAGAGCAGTGAGCCAATGATTCACTCCGGCGCACTCGCCCACACACATAGCCCAGGCGGAGGCGGCATGTCGTGGAGCGATGGGTGCTTTGGAAGCCTCGGTGGGTGTCTGAGACCATCTGGCTGGCCGGCTGAAACCAGGCCGCGCTGACACCGCTGTCCGTTGTGCTGGGCAGAGCGGGTGGATGGGCGAGAGAGAAAGAATGTGTGTGAGGGCTTGGCGCAAAAGGTTCACACTGCTACCCAGAAAGTGTTTTTTGGCTTTTAGCCCACTCTCCCGCGCCTAGTCGACGCCTCACTCGCTTGCTTGCTTGTTCACTGTGCCAAAGCTTTGTGCACCGCTCCCAGTTCTCATTACCTTCTCCACCTCCTCCTTTATACCCCTAGCAGCGGCCAGCTATTTTTATTTTTTGTTACCCAGCTATCTGCCTTACGGTGCTCACGCTCGATACCCCGCTGTCTTGCCGCTGTTTGGGCTGACCTGCTTGCAAACCGCCGCATTCCGAAACCCGAAACATTGGGCTTTCGTGCATCGTTTTGCCAATTCCTTGGTTCCTTTTCTTCCCCACCAGAGCAGTAGCCTGTTCACGAACTCCGTGCGCCACGAGTCGTCTGCAAACGGGTCAGAGGTGCATCGCCGAACCAATAGGCCACCCAAAGGGCCCTGCTGCTGGGTTGTAGTGAACCGGCAACGCTACCGTTTGTCGCACAAGACCTTGTTCTTTTCTTAACATTTCTCCTCCAGAATCCGGGCTTTACATCTGGTTGCACAGCCGTAGCCAACCATGAGTCGCGACCGTTTAAACGAATTCCGGGTAAGTGGGCCTAACGTGCGAGGATCAGCTGGGCTGGGCCAAGCGTGGAAAACCACGTGGTTTTCCCATCCCCCAACCAGCACCTATACGCTGGCCAAGGCACAGTACCTTGCAACACGGCTGGTGCGTACGCAGGTAGATAGCGAGGTTTTGGCGCATACCGTATTTTGTTAAAACTAACTATTTTTATCAATGTGAGGTATGCATGCATGTGTATCCACCATCCCAACAACTTAATCGACGTTATGCGTCGGGCCCTTGCTTCACATACCGGTTAGGCCGATGTTCAACGCGCCAATGGCCCAAGCTATGGTAACCCAAGTGAAATGGAGATGGGAGCCATGAAAACTGACTCCAATCTGGCAGGCTTCTATGAAGAGGTAAGGGTGACTAGTACTAACCGAGTCATGACTGCAATTATGCCCACCCAGTACAG
>JANBQA010000399.1:0-15771 GCA_027576955.1 Dimargaris xerosporica
GGTTCTTAATCATGGGCGGGTTCTTTGCGTGCACCAGCCTGGGCCTCACGGTGTGGTCCATCCTGTCGCGAAATTGGACCCTGGCCCATAGCGTGACAAGCCTCGTCTTTGCCGCTCAATTCCTTATCGTTGGCGTATGTGGGTTATGGGCAGTGCGCTACCTTCGTCGACTGCTGCGGTTAAAGCGCCTGCAAATTACCACGCTCACCTCGGTCTCGGCCATTATCCGCATGCAGCAGCTAGAGTTTCTCATCGAGTACGGTGGGTACTGCATGGGGTTCTTTCTGGTGTTTGGCTTGAGTACCTTGACAGTGCACGTGGACGTGGTGGCCGGCCAGCACTTGGTGGGCTCGTCGTATGCGTTGAGCACGATATTCATCACTCTGGGCACCGTGTCCAATGTGCTCATGTTGCCCTGCACACTGCTATTCCTATATCCTCGACCGTACACTACGTTGCTGATTATGTTGACCCTGATTACCGACGAAACCATTGGGCTGGACCCGGCACTGCACCTTATGGACGTTCAGAACGCGCCGTTGTCGCACGTAAGTACCATACTCGAGAGCATTGTTGCCCACAAACATCGATCCGCCCAACAAGCTGCTTGGGCCCCCAACGATCTCCAAAAGAGCACCATTTTGCCGCTGGACGAGGACACGCGCAAACAGCTACTCAATGAGAGCCTTTCCAAGCTAATTCAGGATGTGAACCCGACCGATACCATCCAGACTATCACTACCATATACAGCCAAACCAACTCCTCCATGTCCTTTCACAACAAGCTGAGGCACAGCTTGCGCTCCAACTTTAGTCGCAAATCGTCGGCGTCAGGCTCGGTATCGCGCGCGCTGAGTCGAGGCTCGGCTTACAGTGCCACCGCCGACCACCTCAGTATCAAGATTCCCCCAGTGCCACCACTGCCCAAAATCCAGCGTGCGCTAGGCACGTCTCGCAAAAGCGATGCGACCAGTGGGCCCACCACTCCCTTCACCACATCCTCGGGCACCTCCCGGTATTCCCGGGGAACCATTGATTCGTCCACTTTTCGCCACCCATCCCCAGCACAACTTCCACCCATCCCCAACGGCAGCCCTATCTTCATCAATGGTGACGAAATCGAGCAAGCGCTGTACGCATCCGAAGACACCGATATGCAGGACCTTAAGGTGACCAAGCTGAGCAACTCGTCCATTTCCAATTGGCGCAACAACGCTTCCAATGCGTCCTTGGCGTCGGTGCCCAACAAGAGCCGAAGCAAATCCACCAGTACCCCTGGTCAGCGTAACAACGTCGACCGCTCGCTGCAGCTGCGCAAGAAATCGCTGATTGAGAATGCGCAGGCCATGCGAAGTCTTACCGAGTTCTCCAAAAGCAATGGCCCACCTCAGCGCCGTCGGCTGCCGAGTACCATCGTGTCCAGCAAAGACTTACTTAATGCGTCAGCAAGCGCCAAGGACGCCAACTTCCCTTCTCAAGCCAAGTCATCGCCAGAGCCATCAACCAAACCTAGCGCGCCAGATCCCTTTCAAGAATCGACCAGCACCTTGGTGCAGACTACGTTGTCGCCCCCACTTTACTCGCATCCCAATTCTCCACTGCTCACTAGCCAACACCCCCTGGGCATTCCAATCACATCGACAATATCGGAAGTATCCGTCAATGAGGATGAGCAAGTCGTGCCCATTCGACCGAGCGTAATACACTCCAGCCGAGTGGTGCTGCTCCCGGTCACCGGGGTGACCAACGCTACTCCCAGCACAACTACTCTAGCAAGTGAGCCCGCTGAAAAGCAGCCCCCAGCCAAGGCAACCTCCCCGACGCCAAGAACGTCGCTCAGCTCTATCCAAACCACGGATATGGAGATCCAAACAATGTGCAAAGCCACCTACTTTGACGTGGCCAGTCCTCTCATGGGCCATACCCTGGCCACCGACCTTCCATTGCATCCTCAACTTCCATCGCGCGTATCGCAACTGCAGTCGCCGGTTCCAGCGTACCGGAGCCCCAGCACGCCCAATGCAGAACCTTGTCCAGGGGCTCCGTATACCATCGCGCCTCTAAAACTGGGTCATGGAGCCTCACCCATGGTACATGATGATCAGGGCCCCCAATATCCTTCTGGTAGCTTGCCCCGCAAACCACATTTGGCAGAGCCCCGCACTGCTTCGCTCAGCAAAGCCTGTTCGCCCTTTGACGAAGCCACTCTAATGGCTTTTCCTGCCGCGTCGTCGATACCAACCACAACACTGCCCACGCCGACATTTGGCAGGGCCATGGGTTTACCCCACTCAGTTTCCGAAGCAGCCATCCCACCAGCTTCTGACCTTGTACTTCAGTCGCCCGAGTTAGCCAAGTTGGCCGCCTGCTTGAACGACGCGTTGCCGCGACATAGCGCTCGAACCCGATCTCGGGCCAACTCCAGCTCGTCCTCCTCGTCGGGGTTTCCCCTCATTAAACGCAAGCGGAGCCTAGGCAAGACCTCCATTGACCGGCTGACCCTGTTCTCGTGGGGATTCAGTAGCGAATCCAACTCAGCCGCGCTTGAATCCCTGGTGGAAGTCAAGCCGATCAGCATCCCACCGGCAGCACATCAGGGCCCGCGGTTCCTGTATCCAAGCCCCCTGCCGTCGTTGGACAACATGTGGCCCCCGCGCCCAGTTGAGGGGTTACCCTCTGGCATCGATTGCGAACCGCCAGCTCCCTTAACCTACGCCTCAAGCGTGGGCACATCCGCCTCGGTGGTACGGTCGCGGTCCACTGCCAGCTATATTTCCCCTAGCACCTCTGAGTTTACCAGTGACGGCCAGAGCGAATCATTTGAAATTACTCGACTGGCGCCGTTGCGGTACCGCGCCGGGTCGTTGGTGCCGGCGCGGGAGGCGGTTTCGGCTCCTGGCCCCAAGTTCGATCCTCGCCTGAAATTCTCCATCGACACCAAACGACGGCGTCAAATCCATGTCCTTCCTCCCATCGAAGGAACCAGTTCCTCCCCGCATCGTCACCGCTCCCTTTCCACCCTTCCACCCAAATCGAGGCCTGCTCCCGTGCGGGAGTGGCACTCGGCCCCTCGCCCCCAGACGATGGCTATTAACGACTTGGCGACCCATCCCGCTAATCGCTCGATGGAATTCCAAATTCGTCGAAACCACGAATCCAGTGTGCCTTTGTCCATGGTGCAACTCGGGCACAAAGTTAACCCCAAGGCCAGCGACGATGCGCAGTCGCTAGAGTTCCCGACGCAGTCCAACCCAATGTTGCCACGAATTTCCGTAGCCAACTCTGGGTCAAATCTGCCCAGTGGGTACTCATCAGCGTCTAGCCGCTCGTCCAGCTCGTCGCTGCTGCACTCGCGATTCAATTCGTTTGGTCGCCCGCTGACCATCCTCCAGTCCCCCATCGAAGACCCATCGCCCCGAGGCAACTCTGCGTTTGGCCCACTCATGGACCAGGGCTACAGCTTTACTGAACTGACCAAGCCCCACATGTCAATGGGGTCGTCGATTGCCAGTTTTAATGGCCAGTCGGACTTTTTTGACCCAACGTTCTTGTCGCACCCCAGCGGTTGCGGTGAGCCCGTATTCAACTTTAGTGAGTTTGGGCTCCATCTCAGCCCAGTCACCGCCGAACGGTCGCCAACGACGAGTGCCCATAGCCGTGGCGGCAGTAGCCTCTTGTCAATCCCCAGTTACCACAGGTATCGCCAGGTTCGCCGCCCGCGCCCTCGGTCCTGCAGTATCACCTCGGTTAACTCGGTAGCACGGCCCGGCCTCAAGCGAAATCACTCTATGTCTTGGCTGCAAAAAATTCCTGTATGAGAAACGGGCTGACAGCTTCAGCGACAATAAATAATGTGTACATAGTCCAAACCAAATTCACGGCTTTCAGTTGGGATGGTAATAATAATAGTTGCCAATTTTCATGACTTGGCATTAGATATGGTGCAGTTGGCACAGTATCTACTAAACGCTGCCAGTCATGATTCCTTTAATTCCTTACTCACACACACCCTCTCTTTGACTTTCTGCCTCTCACAAACCACGGGGTGGCTCAAGCCTGAATTTTGACACGCCAGATATCACAGCACTAGGCTGTCCTGTCCCGATTTGCTCGTGTGTAACCCAACCAGCCGCTTGTAGAGCCCTTGAATTGGTCTCGGCTCACCCAGCCAAAACCTCTGTGCACCCATACCACTTTTTTGTTCGCTGGCCCCTTTCTATCATACGGCTCACACTTTTTTGTCGCCCCAGGGCTGGCTATTTTGGCCGGTGCTTTCGCTCAACTTGTCCGTCGTGCACGACTGTAGCACCTATCGGCCGCCAACCAGCAGCTAGAGTTGGCCGACCATTCCAGATCCAGCCGGTGGATGCACAGGTGTCAAAAAGAGGCCACCTTTGAACAGCCGTGCCTGGGAGCATTGGTTATATAGACGGCCTGCTTGCCGTCTTGATGCTTGAAGCTCGCGTTCTTGTGCTTGTTTGTTCTTTATCTTGTTTTTTTCTAGTACGAAAAACGGTAAAACGGTGCATGTGGCGGCAGCAGGCTACCTTCACTCTCAGTGAAATAAGACTTTGGTCGTCTTCCTACATCCTTTTGACCCCTTTTTTGTTGGTTCGCATGTCCTGCATACCACGCGTGCATGGCATTATTGACTGTTTATGGTTGTTAATGAGTGCCTCAGAACTTGTGGTTAGCAACTGGGATATCCAAACAACGTCAACACACTGCGTGTAATAGCCAAAATCATACCTGCTTATCGGGTATAATTAATTTCTTCTGTCCACAGTTCTTTCGATGGTCATGGTGTTTCTGCTACCCACAATATTAGTCCTGGTCGTTGGGGGTTCAATCCGCCAGGCTGCACTCACCGCCACTGCCAACGAAACAGCGGCACCAGGTCAAGGAACGAGCGACCCGTGGCCCCCCCGCCATCCATCGGCCGACTGGGTGACGTATGTGCCACCGATAGTGCCGTTTCATGGTCGGAATGCTGAGGTTCAGGCGAAATCGTTAGCCCCGGGTATCCACAGCGCCTTTGAACGCGTACGACGATACACCAACTGTGCCCAGTGTCGGTTTATCGTCACCAACTACTACACCAGCCCCAAGTCGGGGCTCACATTTTTATACCTCAGTCAGCTGTACAAGGGGCTGCTGATTCACAACTCCGACTCACTCTTTGTCCTGAATACTCATGCCCAAATAGAATTTCAGCGCACCCCCATTGCGCCACTTAGCACCCTAAACCACGTGGAAAGGCTGCTGGTCCGAGACACTGTCGGGGCCTTTCGCAACCTCTTGCCATCATGGTCGCGACACCCCGCCCCCTTACCAGAGCCTGGGCATTCCACCAGCGATGGGCGGGTGCCTGGGGACATAGTTGATGTATTCCAATACCGAGCGTGGAACGAGGAAAACGCCAAGCTGGCCGCCTATGGGTTCTTGAACTCCATCAATTGGACTCATGGCACCCTGTCCCAGGTCAACTTTCACGTTACTAGGGAGCCGTACCTCGTGCCAGAATCACACCAGTTTGCCGAGTACCCTGAAATTGACCAAGGTCCCAGGTACCCCCAATTCCGGTACCATGTGGTGGTTACGGTCGACGGAAGGAGTAGCCAGTCTCAGTTATTGCTGTACCCTTCGTTCTACAAGGACAAGGTTCATGTGAAGCCTTCGTGGACGATCAAATACTTTCATAACCCTCCGGCTGATCAGCCACTCGAAAGCCTACCATCCAGCGCGGTCATTCGTGGCGTAATGCTGACGTTTAACTCTTCCCCGTACAAGCGGGTCGAAATCGACAACGTGATGTACCTCGCAGCGTACCTGGTCACGCCTGTCCACCAGGCTCACGCGGGCCCTGAGCAAGGTAAACTGATGATGCTGGAGATGGAGGACACTGAGGCATCACCGAGAGGCTGGCACGCTCGTAACTATCGGCACCCTGACCGGATCTCTACGTATGGCAACAACGTCGACGCCAAATATGCCCACAATTCTGTGTTGGCCCGGCCCGCGGTAACCGATCAATGCTTCAATTTCCCCCCAATAGCGAAGCGCCAGTTCCAAAGTGTAGTCACCAAGGCTGCCACCACCCAGGTGTTTGTGATGCTCAATTACATGCATGACTTCTTTTTTCACCTGGGATTCACCGAAGTGTTGGGCAACTACCAAAAGACCAATTTTGGCCGTGGTGGCAAAGAAAACGACCCTATCAAGGCCTTTGTGTTTATCGCTGAACCTGGTGATCACAATGAATTTGGCCAATTTGTGTCCACACCTGATGGCGAGTCCCCCAGCCTAATCTTTCACGCCCACCAGCAGCAGTTTGCCAATGATCTGGTGGACTGGGACATTAGCAATGCCGCGATTGCCCACGAGTATACCCACGCCGTTGTATCCCGAGTGGTCGGTGGCGCTGCTCAGGCAAGCTGCTTGTCCGAGTTTGAGAGTCAGGTTTTGGCCGAAGCGTGGAGCGATTTCATCGCGGCAATCATTGGCCTACAAGAGCACGACCTCAGCGTACCACAGCCCGTTGAGATCCAGTGGCGCGGGGCTGCGGGCCAGACGGAATCGGCATGGTCACACACCATCGATCCCAGCTCGTTTACAGCCACATACGACAAGAGCCAGTACCAGCTGGCGCCACTCACTCGCTGGTGGGTCAAACTGATGCTAAATGGGTACGCCGTGTTTAGCCGAAAAAAGGGGTACTCGGCCGACTGGTTTGCTCCGGAAAGTCAAGTAACTGCGGGCAACCAAATTTACCTGCGGCTCTGGTTTATGTCGCTACAAATCCTGCCCTGCCAGCCCTCGCTACACGATGCACGAGAGGCCATCCGTCTGGCCGACCGTATCCTCTACAAGGGCGCGCACCAAGACCTACTGACAAAGGCTCTATGGGACCCGGTTACTGGACTGTCTAGCCACTCGCAACGCCGTCAGTTGTTTGGTATTCGCTCGTTTCTGGAGGACAATTCTATCACTGAGTCGCTGTACAAGGTGATTAATGAGAAGCTACAGCGTTTGGAGATGGTGGTGACCGACAATCTCGAGTTTTACTTGACTCGGCTGCTCAATAGTCGTGACAATGATGCACTTGAAGGTATCAACGAACTTGAAAGATACTTGACCCAAGAGACCAATGGGCGCGTTCCGCTAGCCCCGGAAGAACAGTTGGGCTGTTTACTGCACGGCAATGTGAAGCTAGGGACGTCGTGATGAAGAGTAAAAGTGTTATCTGCCGCGGATTGCTCAACGTTTAGCAACATTTTAGCCTCAGTATTGAGTTGCAGGGCTAATAAAGAAATAATGCGCTCTACAATTCCTCTCTTTGCACGCTGCTCACTCTCCCCAACTAATATATTAGTTCAAATCGACTGGTAGCCGTTTCGTGGCTATTTTTAGTGTCAGCGCCCATTACTTTATTGTGTCCGATCGTGTCAGGGTCATATTATATTGGTGGTCAATCGCACAGATCCTCGGTTGCCAGGGTCCTGCTCTATGTTTATTTACCGACCAAAGAGGCATTTATTGGGTTGGTTTTCTCTGTGAGATGTGGACCAGCAGCAATGGTGCCCCCCACTTCTCTCTTTCCAAGCTGGGGAATAATACAGAGTTGAGTGAACAAAAAACTAGGGAAAAAAACTACACACATAAACAACAAAGCATAACAGCCGACCAGCAACAAAGCTGTTGTCTTGGTGGCCTGGTGGTGTATAATTGTGGAGTGAGTATACACTAGCTGCTCAGCTACACATGTGCTGCCACTCGCCATTAAAGACCCATAGGAGTATGCTAGTGGCCTTTTGGGCATTTTCTTAAACGGTGGTCGAGCAGCTGCGTACCGACCCATTGTGCACTGGGGGTTCATCACTATTGAGGACTCGGTGGTGAGCTATCATGGCACCGCAAGTTCAATTATTAGCTGTTGGAGTGTGTGTTTCCATAATGACCCAATAAAGCATGTGTTGCCACAGTGACTGGAGCAAAAAATGGGGACGAGTATATCACGCACACGCTTAGTGTCAGCGGGCACATTTATCTTTGTGCAGCAGAATACGTGCCCTCAAGAGAATGGGTATGAGTCACAATATGATGTTTATGACTAGGAACAGCAGCGTTGATACAACAATAGCTTGGTTTAGTACCAAGAAAAAAATGTAATGGCTATGAGCGATGGTCATACTTGAATACCTGAATAGTAATAGTGAAAACGCCAAAGTTCACTATCAATGGACCGCAGCCTGGTGGCTGGTTGTCCCTTTCAGTGTTTCCCATTAGGCCAACGGATAATAACAATGACAACAGCAACAACCGGCAGAAAAGGAGAACGGCTCAAAGCACCGCGTTAGGTTTGCTCGCTCCTGTTCTTTAATCCCACTGTTTATGGCATATGGTGCGAGGTACACAAGGCCGCGTAACCAGTGAACGTTGGTGTCCCAATGGGGCAAAGTGGGTTGACCCCCAGCCCTTATTATTGGCTTAATGTTGGACAAGCAGGGCAGCGGCCACAGGCGCGAGTAGCGCAGCAGTGAGCCCAAGGGTAACAGCGCCTGAGTCGGTGTTAGTCTCCTCGCTCTCGGTGGTAGTGGTCTCCTCGGTCTCTGTGTCAGTGGTGGTACGGGTGGTGCTGTCACTTTCCGTGGTGCTCTCGGTCTCCGTCTCTGCCTCAGTCTCGGTCGCAGTGGTCTCGTCGTCCTTGGCAGTAGTGGCGCTGTCGGAATGCGACATGAGGAAGGTGGTGTATGGGCTGTTATGAATGCAGTTTAGCTGGCAGTCGGCCGCTTGCTGGCCTTCCAAAGTGCTGTGGCACTGCGCCACACAGCTGTTTAAGTCTTTGGCCGATTGGATCCAATCCACAGCCTGCACTGTGGTGGCAGCAATCACAGCAGCCAAGGCCAAGAGCGAAGTGGTTTGCATATACATGGTGACGTGACTACAAGGCACCAAGGTATGGTAATTCAAAAGCACCCACGGCAGCAGCGTCCATCAACAATGTTTGGAATCAGAAATCGTTTTCAGAGTTTTTTGTGTTTATGAGGAGAGTAGATGAGAGTAGGGTTGATTACCAGCATGTGCTCTGCACCCTGAACGATCACACTGTGGCAATCCTTGGCGGCACTGTGTTCCCCGCTTTACCAAAACTTGGCAGCGACTTTGCGTTTAGAGCGTTACTGGGGCTGAATGAGGCACACTTACCAACAGTAAAAAAACGGGGGTGGGGAAGGAGGCGCGATATATTACAGCTCAGGGATCAAGGCAAAAAAAGGCAACGGTGATTAGCGAGCGTCAACAAGGACAGATATGGGATGAAATGGAGCAGCGGTAGTACAGCTCAGAGACGAGTACGAACAAACGAACAACGTAGCGTGAGAGGTGAGATGCCAGAGAGAGGGGGGCGGGTAATGCTTATATATGCATGCCAGCAACGGCTTTAACGGCCAGTGGCCGCCTTTGAGTGAATCAGCGAGACAGGTTGCCAGCAACTGCTGGCTGTGCAACTGTTATTCCTTTCTGTTCCCGGTCTCCTCCTTCTTCTATTGCCCAATTTACGCGCTGTCTTATCAAGTGCACCAATAAGGCTCTCATGGAAAAAGGGGACGAAAAGGCCAAGGGGTCTTTTTTCTCCCTTTTGGGCCAACGGGTGACGACTTGTGCTTCCTTGTAAACCCACGAGCTCACCGCAGCCGTCATTTTTTTCTCGGCACTCCACCTAATTTTGTTTCTTTTGGTTCGCAGTGCGTTGGCCGATAAGTAGCAGCTCAGATGTCATTCTTCTCGACCAGCCGCTGCAAATGGCGACAGCGCCTACTTAAGACGTGCTAACACAATGGACGGGGGAGGGCGCGACTACCGGCCAATATCAGAAAGGATTGCTAGGCTGCGACAGGACGCTATTGGTCCGGGATCTTCTACTATCACGCGTAATGCCCACTGACTAGCGCTGCGCGACAACTGTCGTATTGTTACCAATCTCGCTTTCCCTTGTCTTGCTTTTTGTTTTGTCCGGTCTCTGGGCCTTTCTATATTGGCCACCGATGGCGCGGGATCCTCCAGAAAAACGGAGATGCAGCTATGGCACCACACCAATCGATGGCGACCCGCCCTGCTCTGATCGATTCCAACGGGCGCTGCGCTTTATGCTATAGGGTTGGTGACCTTGTGTGTACGCACTTGGTCGTCATCGGTAGTCGCAGCGGCAAAGACCTGGTTGCATCCTCTCGTTCAACCACCCTTTCCCCCCTGCACCGCCGCCACCGGCGATTGGTTGCCCAAGAAGTGCTAGCGGTGCTGGCCGAGAAAATAGGACCGCGTCCCACGGTGTGACCGACTTGCAGCTGAAAGCCCAGTCCCCTGGCATTGTCCAGCAGTCTGCGTTGAATCCCCTTTTAGGCGTGGACCAACCAATTCGTGGCATCGCGGAATATTAAATAGACTAACAAACGTATGCGCGGCAGTCAATGAATTAAGTGTGTACATATGTGCTTGCACGTGCAACGCCGCGCATTCTCATTTCACCACACCAACCGTGCAGAATTACCCCTCCTCCTATTTACCTTTTTTCAGCTTTGATTTGTTTTGTGGACATCAAAGGCTGACACGATGCGCAGACACAAGACCCCTATAGACCCTGGGCTCTTTTCCTCGTCTAAATCTATGTTTAAGCTGGTAAAGGAAGGAGGGAGGGTTACGCTGGGTTTTCATCCCGAATAGCCGCCATTGCCTGTTGAAAGGAGGCCAATGGGTGCCTAGCTATCTCTCGAGAAGCATCCCGGTGGCATGCCCCGACCTCCTGCTGGCGTTGTACCTTAAACCTTACCCTCCCCTATTTTTCCTTGACTAACAAACGCATCCCTGAATCCAGCATTGTGACCACGGGGAAACGACGCTAAGTGTACTGCATCGACCAGCAGACTACGTCCAAGTGCAAAGCTCAGGAGTGTCGGTTGAAGCCCTGCTGCGACATCCCGCATCGACCCAGGAACAGCAGCATCGGCATGGCTTCGGTACACTGTCTGACCAGGGTTGGACGTGGTCAAGCTAGCTTTGGGCCTCCTCCACAGAGTGGTGACAGAGAGTGTCAGATACTGCAACAAGTATCACAACCACCCAGCCCGTGCCATACAAGAATGCAGGGTGACAGTTGTGGACCTCTTTGCGCTGCTTCTTGCGGTATTGGTTGAGACATAGTACAGCCAAGGATGATGACCCTGTTCAGATTTCAGCGTGCTTGAATCGATCCGGCAAAATTAGCCAGTCGATCGCAGGCCATTGGGCGATTCTAGTGGTGAAGGTTTGAGGGCGCGGATATTGATGGGCGATCTTTGGATTGGTCCCCGCCCTTGAGATGACATCAGTGAAATAAAAGCGCTCTCCAGACTTGGCCACCATAAAATTTAAGACACTGGCTAGGCCCACACTCGGTTTGGGCGGGCCTCGACCCGGCGATACCCTCCTCCCCGAGCCATCGCTAACCAGACCTGTAGATAAAAAGAAAAGGGCTTGGGAGAGAATACAGCTCCAGATTGCATGGTTTTCGTCCAGCTTGGCAACGAGGCCCCATTCCTGACTGGACATAGGCGCTGACTAGCCGGGGCCAATTTGCATCCTTGGGTACTTATGACGTCGGGTGCCATCATCGTTACCATAAAAAGCCCCATGGGCTGGGTGTGGGCAAAATCCTTGGTGACCGTCTATTTTTAGGCAGCAAAGGCTTGGCAGCCAAGGCAGGGTCGCTGTTCGCTTATTATATTTTACTGCACTGCAACACTCTGATGTTTCTTGGGCATAGGTCCAGGGTCTAAGGTGGGTGTTAAGATGCCCTTGGCGAACATTACCACAGTGAGAACGATGCACGCACAAGTGCCGACGCCTGCAGTGGCAATGCCAAGGATGCGCCAGAGGCCCATGATCCAGTTTGTTTCAAACGAACAATTCCCAAGTTTGAACGATGGGCGGCAAACAGTGGAAAATACCACCCGTTGTGGTAATAAGGCTCTTTTTTCAAGGCGCGGCGAGATTTGAACCCAGACCCAAGCCCGTCCGCTGCTGATCACGGCATTTTTCGATTGGAACTTCGTCGGCTGGTCGCAGCCTTTACTCGTTCAATTGTCCTGGGAACTTCGCTGCGGCCAATTGCCGTTGGATAGGACGACCCTTTTCGGTCGTCTCGCACTATTTATTTTGTCAGCCTATAAAAGGCCTTGCCTGGTCCTAAGGACGCAGGTCTCCCTAGATCCTTGATCCCGCGTCGAGCAGAAAGTACTACTAAGATTTGGGCGGGAAAAATATGCTGCACTCCAGCAGCGGTATCAAATAAACTCAGAGAGAGAAAAAAAAAACCAAATCAAACCTAAAAGGGGGGAAAGCCAACGACAATTGGCCTTGCTCGTTCCCCTTAGCCAAAATTACGGCATCATTGCCATTGATTTCGTAGCATTTGTCTATTCCTGGCTCTCTAGGGGCGAGATTTTGCTGCGAACAAGGTATGGCTGACTGGAAGTGGCCAAGCAGGGCGAATAGGCCCTTTTGGAATTGGCAGTCTACCTTTGGCAGCGCCCGTTTGTGACAGGCCATGAGACTTTACGCAGGGCCTTTATCGCCCTAGAAAGGCCCGCCTGCTTCTCTCTCGCTTAAGTGTTATTTTGTTTTCGCTTCCACTGCTCACCAACCAAGTCGGCTGCATCACTTTGGGCACTGCTCCATTGCGCCGACGACCAACGCCAATGTAGCCAAAAATACAAATAGCAGATGACAGCGGCCAAACATGTGCGATGCACTCTTAACTCAGCGCCACTCTCGTGTGATACAGTGTCTGCACCACGTACCCAACGCACGTCGGATACCCCGACCCAGATTCGGGCTTAAAATTGCTCGAATGAAGCGCACCCGCTTTCTTTTTTCCTCCCAACGTGTTTATTGCTTCTTGTGAGTGTTTCAGCAGTGAAGGCAGCAAGTCGGGAGGCTATGGTACATGGCAATGTAAAAAGTACAGTGGACAAGGTCAAGATGATATGGGATGTGGCATGAGAGAATTGCTGGTCAACAAATAGCCCTGCCCAGGCAAACAGGAAATGGTGTTCACAATTGTCACAAACAAACAGCATAGGCAATGCTGGAGCGCTATCACATGGTGCAGTGCCGCTTAGAGACCCAATAGATGTGAACAAGGAATGATGTGAGTAGCCGTGGTAAAAACAAGTTTCACTGTACAAAATGTTACCCACGTCCTATTGCCGACCACCACCACTAGCCATGCCTATTTTTGGTGCGCCCGACCGCTGAAATAAAACCAAAAAGTAAACGAAAACGAACGAATTTTCCCCACTTAAAACAAAGGCTTGAGAGATGCGAAGGGATGGATCAGTCCCGCGGAGGACAGTTGTCGCAAATATTCTTGCCACAGCTGAGACATTCTCGGTGGAAGCAGTTTTCAAAATTGCATTGGCAGCACCGCCAGAATCCGTGACGCTCCGATACCAGGCATCCGTGCGTATTGCAATAGTACTGTTCCCGAACTTCGACATCCGGTTGGTTCGACCCGCAGTGCGAGTAAAAGCCAGTGTCAGGGTCCATCTGGGCTTGGTCACAGTACTGGATTCGCTGGTTGCTCCATCGGCACCCGCAGTCGTAAACGAATATGACTCGGCTGCACATGGTGGTAAGCTAGTGTAAGTTTGAGCTGATTTGGTTGGTAAAAGTCGCAGAAAGTGTGGTGTGCAGGAGCAATGGCGGTGGGTAACATATCATATTCATCGACAAGCGGGGTTAGCAACGGCTGCATAATAGACAGGCGTATGCAAGCATATCTATTTTCTAAACGCTTTTTGTTGGGGGGAGAGGGAAGCGGGGGGAGGTAATGCCATACCATTACTGGTATGGCTCCAGTACCCGAGCGATCACCCGGCCTGGCCTGTGTCATCAATCTCATCGCTGGTGTGACAAGGCATGGCTGGGCGTGAACAATACATGATACAAAGGGCCCACGGAAGTTCTGGCGAATGCGGCCTAACCTTTCCCCCATAAAGGCTCATCTGACCTTTTTTGGTGGTGATGAGGCATGTCCGTCCCACTCACAGCGGTTTCTAGTGTCGCTCGACAAAACAAAGATGAAAAAAAACTGGTGCTGCGCAGTGAAGTCGCAAGCACACCACTGTAACCGGTGGCGAGAAAGAAAAGGCTTTGACTTACCACTAAAAGTGTTGTGGAGGGTGATCCAAACTAAAAGCCTTTTTCGGGAACGGGAAGGCTGCCAGTGAAACGTGGCCCGTAAACGCCGTGGGTGCCAAACGTGCAATTAGCTATAAGTTGGTGTGGCCGCAGAATTACAACCTAAGATGGCGTGGGTGTGATCAGAGGTCGTCACGTCGGTTTTTTCGGTTGTTGTTTCGCTAAAACCACGCCCGTATGTGTTCGCTGCGGAAGGAAATGCACGCTATGCGCCAACGAATGCCGCTTGATTACAGCAGTAGCGCTGGATTTCGCACGACCTGGGCGACCAAAGCGGCAAAATTGGTCCAGCGATTTAAAAGGACCGCGAGCCTAGCGCGATAAGAAGAGGACGATTGGCGATGGCAAGCTTATTGTTGGCGACTGGCTTGCAGCGGACTCGTTGAGCGGCCTGTGGAAATTTATGGGCAGCACTGTGGTGATTACCGACAATCAGGTACAAGAGACGGGTGTGGGAAGTCGTGAGCAGGCCAAGTGAATGGTAGTAAGCACCAATATGCGTCAGTAAAGGGGGAATAAAGCGGCAAGCGCCGAGTGCAAGCGATACAAAGGTGGTGGGCTCGAACCACCCATTTATATACGATCTCCATCCGTCGCACCGCTGCGCTGTCCCGTGCCATTTCTCTCTCTTTCTCTCACTAATTCTACTGAAGCACTGCGCTGCCAATTTACTTGCTTCATCTCACTAGCGATTGGCACCCACATTCTCTTCCTCCCCACCCATTTTGCACGCCCTTTGTTGTCTGTCCGGCCCGGCAACCGCCTTTCTCACCAACGGACCACAGCGTTGCACGCGTACACATAATGTCGTTTGTTTAATGGTAATACTTGCCGAATTGGCCAAAGTCCGTACAATGAAAGGAGGATGGGTGAGCGAGTGAAGAAGAAGAAGAGGAAGAAGGCGGAAGATGTGCCTGGTGACTAGAAGCCATCGACATCACCAATGCTTGCCCTGCGTCTCAATATAGATGCAATCATGAACGGCTTAACGGCTCAAGCATGAATGCCCACCTGGCATTGCCTTTGACCAGAGGTCGTGCAGGCTGATAAAGGGTGCGCTTTGATTGTGCGACACAGGCCTGAGGCCGACGTAGCGCACTTTCGTTTATTGTCACCCTTGAAGCACTGCTGGCTCCTGTATCTGGAAGGGCGCACAGGCATGGTGGTGGTGGCCCCGGTACTCTTATCTTTACTGGTCATTGTGCATCGCACTGATTGATTAAAGAGAAAGAGAGAGAGAGAGACTGAAGCCATGGGTGAAAAATGTGTGAAGGGAAGAGGGGGGAAGGCGTTCATTCGATATATCTAAATACAGCGCTCTGCCTCGCCGTGTCCTCCCTATCATAACCCACATTTTTTCACCGACATTAATTTTGTCACGCCCTCGTCCAGCATGGCCAGATACGGTCAAAGGCAGTTGGTAGGTGTAATTGCCCTTAATGAGGTCAGCGCTGAACCAGTTAAGCCCTTTATTGGCCACTGATGAACCTTCATATTTGCACCGTGAGGGCCATGCGCTAGCTTCAAAAAAGAATA
>JANBQA010000400.1:0-15755 GCA_027576955.1 Dimargaris xerosporica
TGTCAATAACTGTTCTTTCTGGGAGCACCCATACGGCAATGATTAAGCATAAAAGGGCAAACAAAGAAACCAGCATCGTCGCCACCTCCTGACAGGCCAACAGAGCCAAAGTGAACGAGGCGAGCCGTGACTGCGAACAAAACTGCCACCAATGGCTATCGACCGATTGTTATAACTGGGCACTGCTCGATGGTTATTGGAAGTGGATCTATTGACATCGGCTGAGAGCCCTGGTGGCAAGCGCGGCAGTATTCAAGGGCCTTTGAACAGCCCGAGAGGTGGTGACGTGGCGTTGCAACGTGGAGCGTATGTCGTTGAACAAGGATGTGGTCTTACTCGGCACTGAAAAATAGTACTCTTGGTAGCCGTCAGGGTGTTTATAGCTGTATATGCAAAAGAAAAAACAAATAAACCAAAGCTAGGTGTGCTATGGGTATGCACAAGGTGCTAATTCATGTCCGAGCAGTCGCCTTTCGGCTAGATTTCCTGTGCTTGTAAACATTACGCAGTTCTTTTAAAACGCCTTCGGGAATGACGGGTTCCAGCAGCGATGGTTTAAAGGTAACCTCAGCGACATTCTCGGGCTGGGTGTCGTAGCTGCCCTCTATTTATCCGTAAACAGTGTTGGCGTGTGTCAATGACAGGCGCCCAGTTATTGCAATTACAGCAATTTGAAACACTTTAGTCCGGCCGTTGGTGCATCCCTGCGCCCACCGCCAATTGCTATTCAGGGCGCCGAATGGGTGAAAAGCAGGTGCACGCTAACAACGGTTCACACGGTGCATCTGTACGCTTGACCATGGTTACGATACACGCCAATAAAAGCATGTTTCCTTCGCCTCATTACAACTTACCCTTTTGGTCGTAGCGGGAATCAAAGCGTTCTTTCCGAGGGATGAGCGTCTGTGTGGCCCTGGAATACCGACGAGTCTCCAACTTTTTGGTTTCCGGGTTTTCTTCGCGACGGGTAAATACCTTGGTGGGTTTGCTATGCAGAGCCATCGAGCTCATGACAAACAAAATATACCTCTAAATCAGCATGGTCTTCACGTTTAAGAAGGCACCCAGTGGAAGCGACCACCCAAGGGCGCCTTGGTTGTGAATAACAAGGACACATTGCCTGGCAACAGGTTCTGCCAAAAAAAACACCTTGGCTGGTCAAAATTTAGCCTACAAAACGTGGTATGGAGAGGAGGTTGGTCTTACCCTGTCGATGGATCGATCAGCTGGACGTTGGTAACGTGGATGGGCATCTCTTTTTGAACCTTGCCTGAAGGAGCAGCCTTGGACATGGGAACATGTTTAAAAACCTGCCATCGCGCCACCCGTAACAAAAAGGATGCCATTTTGGCCAGAGGCCGCGACCAACTCGGTTAGATTGGCAATAGACCATCGAGTGGTAATAGCTAGACGCTCACGACAATCGAGCGATATGGATGCTTGGTGACTTACCATGTTAGCGCCGGATACTACCACACTGTTGACGTCGCGAAGGACTTGCACCACCGAACCCGTGTGTCCCTTGTCCTTGCCAGAGATGACCTGGACTCTGTCGCCTTTGTACACCGTCCAAGTTTTGATTTGGTCCTTGGGCGCCACCCACTTGGTTGGGGGCTCCAGGCGGGTGGCTAAGCGCTTGAGATTCTTCATGCTGGCCGAGGACGTGTACGACTGCGAAAGAGCATAAACTATAGAGTATAACGAAGGCAAGAGGCAGAATTGAACCAAAGCAAGAGAATCTTGGAGCAGCACCACATCTAATCGCCGACCCCATCAACAGAATCCACTTCCTGCGCAATTTCCGGCCGTTGAGAGGTAGTTTTTTAGCTCTAAAGTTGCCGAGATCGTTGTAATCATTACTGCCTGCCTTTGCCTCTGCCTGCGCTGGTGCACTCTCGCCGGTTTAAGCTCAGAGGGCGGGGTGACGGACGAGGATCACGTGTATTTGCATTCACCCGCCCACCACGGCCCTAACACTCCGCTGCCATGAACCAAACCCGTAGAACCATATAGGGTGTGTGTGCGCTCGCTTTCTTCGTCGTCTTCTGTTTGCCAGGTGTCCAAACAACCCACAGCTGCTTCTCGGTAGGAATCACTCTTTGGTTGCATCGCATATACCTTTCTCGCCATGGCCTCCAAAGCCCGCCTCAAGCAAATCAAGGAGGCCCTTGGCGCCAAGGATTTCGAAAAGGCCTACCGCTCGGCCAAGTCCATCCTTCAGTTTGAAGCCGCCAACTACAACGCGTAAGTGCCTTTTTGTTTTCTTTTTATTTTGTGCTAGAATGCTACACATCATTATAGCCATATGCGTTGTTAGTGGCGCTAGTCTAAGACTACCAGCTCGAGACTAACCATGGAATGCTGCTTTCTGGGCTGACGGTACCTGGAATGCGGGCGCAACTCTATTCCTCCCTAGCCTGATTTTTCTGGGCGTAGCATGTCACAACCTGGAAAAATGGGACGAGTGTGAGGCTGCTTACAAAGAAGCCCTCCAAGTCGACGATTCCCAGCCATTGGCGTGGCAGGTAAGAGTAGCGATGGTAGTACATTTGACTAGTGTCAACTTGCGCTCGGAATGAAAGGGCAGCAGTTACTGTTAGCTATGCTAACTAGTAAGCAAAGCCTATCCACTCTGAGTTATACATATCAGCTGGAAATCAAGAAAAAAAAGCAATCCCTAGCATAATTCTCATGCTTATTGCTATGGCAGGCTGTGTGGCATTTATGGGATTATCAATGGGTGAATGCTAGGGATTATTGGTGCTGTACGATAAAACGAATAACCACGAGCAATACCTGGCCCTGTCCGACCGCCTTTGTCAGACATTTGAACAGAGGTATGGTGTGATGACTTGAAAGGCCTACACCTTAACCGTGTATGGGGAACCCATTCCGTTCGCTGGATGACTGATTCCACATCGCCAGGGATGTGTGCCTGATACTTCATTTTGGTGGGGTGGGTGTTGGTTGGTATGATTGGTTTATAGCAACAATGGTGATAAGTTGCTCCAAACACTGCAAAAGCGACTGGAAATCCGACAACAACAGAGTTCTCCACTCCAGGTAAGTGCACCACTGCAAGTAACAAATAACTGATGCGATCAATTCGTTGCGTGGGATGCAATATAAGGAACTTTGTGGCGCAGTACCGACACTACGGACGCCGTTTGACCTAACCTGATACTTGCCTGGGTTGGCCTGATCATGCCATGACAGACCATTGAAGCATGGAAAGATCTCGCCTCGACTGGACGCTGGGGAGCCCCTCTAAAGCGCGCCAGCCATCCTCGACCCTCGGACATGGAAATCTGGGAGCACGTGATTTCACTCCAAACGGCTTTTGATGACAAAACCCTGGCACAAGAGGTGGACACTCGCCGATCTCGTCTCGGTGCCGACCCATTAGTTATTTTAAGGATCAAAGT
Source organism: Dimargaris xerosporica (assembly GCA_027576955.1). NCBI lineage: Eukaryota > Fungi > Kickxellomycota > Dimargaritomycetes > Dimargaritales > Dimargaritaceae > Dimargaris > Dimargaris xerosporica. Next base: position 3,426 of record JANBQA010000400.1, read on the forward strand.
CGAACGTGAAGTTATTGCCCAATCCCAGCTGGATCACTACTTTGAGCAATGGTTCGAGAGCACAACACACGCATCCCATGAGGTGGATGAGCAGACCATGCACCAAATGCATCGGCAGTATTTCCATCGCATATACCAGAAACTGAAACTGCTGGATGATAAGGAGAGTGTAAGTACTTGATACATACATTTGTATAAGAATGGCCCAGGCCTAAGTATCTTTGGGGCAAGGGGCGAATCGCCCGTAACTTCTGGGCTTGTGCAAACTATATATCTCTATCTAACCAACTAACAACTTTCTCATTGCTACCCACGGTCACTATGGTTCCAACTGGACTTGTTGTACTGCCTCCAGCTTCAGACCAAAGTTTCTCAAGAGGCGAGTTTTCTAGTTCAGCGCGCCATTTGTGCCGAGGCGTTTGAGTTTACCATCGAGTCTATGGATTACGCAACATGGTTCGAGTTTCCATCAACGCTCCTGACCACCTATATCGAGCAGTTTCCCAACGCGTGCCTGGTGCCTACTTGCAGAGCCATCTTATTGCTTTGTCAAGGAACGACGGACGATACTTTGGCCCAGGCCATGGAGCAACTTTCAGTTGCTGCTGATGCGAAATCCGACACCCAGCCACTCACCCAAATGGTATATACTTGGCTGGCAGTGCAGCGCCAAGAATGGCACGACGCCGTTGCCTACGGCCGCCGCATGCTGGAGCTACAGACACAGCTGGCGACCGACCTTGGGCGCTCGTTTCCCAAAGCCACGGCATGGGGTCGCTTGTGTGTGGCCAACGCACTGCGAGCCCAGGGGTCTGATATGTACGCCCAGGCAACAGACGTTTACCAATCGCTGCTGACCGATGAACCGGATAACGCTGATGCCCAGCTGGGGCTGGCGCTCATCCACAGTGCCACCGATGCGTTGGATCAGGCCAGGGTTTTGTTGGAGAATTTGACAAAGAATCAGCCCACACACCATCGGGCTTTGGCTGAACTAGCATGGGTTCGGTTCCAGCAGTCGGACGTCACCTCAGCTAAAACGCTGATCGACCAAGCGTTGGATCTTGTTACGGTTCCTGACGCCCTGTACGTATATCGACTTGGTCGTATCTACTGGGCAATGGGTGACCAGTTTCGAACGGACAAGGCCTTTGCGTTTACGTGCTTCCTTCGTGCAGCCAAACACGACCCACGCATGGGCGCTGCCTTTACTTGGCTAGGCCATTATTATTCTCAGGTGTCCCGCACGCCCAAACCAGCGGCCAAGTGCTACCAACGGGCCGTGCTGCTGGACGCGACCAATATTCCAGCAGCCAAGTACCTGGTCCAATTTTATTTTGAGCATGGTGAAGGGGTACACGCCAAGAATGTCTTGCAAACTGTGCTTGAAGTCCGTCCACGGGAAGCCTGGGCCTGGCAACGCCTGGGATTCTACCACTTGCAAGCTCGGGCGTGGTCCGACGCGACCCAGGCCTTTCAGCAAGCGCTAAAACTAGACAGCCAGAACAGCACCAATTGGAAAGGCCTGGGCGAAGCGTATTTTCATGATGGCCGCTACGTTGCGGCGGCCAAGGCGTTTCAACGGCTTCTCGACGTGGATCCAGACTCGGTACTAACCCTGTACTCCATTGGCCGTGTGCATGCGAAAATGGGCACGTTTCAGGAGGCCCTGGCGCATTACCAACGCGCTTGGGAGGCGCTGCATAGGCTTACCGCATGGCAGCAGCTGCCCTATATTCCGGTGGTTTTGGCGGCGTACATTGAAGCGCATTTGGGGCTGGCAAACGAGTACAGCTACTTGGGCTACTATGGCCGAGCCCGGCACCAATGCAATTATGGGCTAACTCTGGTCGATCAGCTTCTCATGTTGCCCGGTACCGCTCATGCCCGGTGCGCTGGAAATTTGCTCTTTCGTTTATGCCAACTGTACCAAAAGGTTTTGGGCAATTGTCAAACCCTGCCCATGGCAACGATCGGGGCGATTGTAACACAATTGCAACCAAAGTTGGATTTGGCTCAAGTCCACACTCTGGAGAAACCGTTGTTGGAAGCATTTATGGCTGACCCGCAAACGTTTGCTATACCCACAGAATGGCTTGGCACGCCACCGACGACGGTCAGTCAGTCAGCTGTGACGCTGTGCGCGTTGGCATTGATGGCGTTGCGCTATCAGTTGGCTATGGCGCAACCAGATTCAATCGACCCAGCGGTACGAGCCACGGTGCTGTATGACCTGGCCACTACATATTACCTGTGCCTCTTGTTTACGTGTGAATCGACCACAGCTACTGTGCATAATCCATTGAACGACGGGCAAAATCCCTGGTTGATTGAGGCCATTCGGCTAGGCAAAGAGGCGGCACTTGCGCAGCCGTACCACGTTGGATACTGGAACGCGTTGGGTTGTATGACCGTTTGGGTCGACCCGGAGTTTGCTCAGCACGCATTTGTTAGGGCTCTGGATTTGAACGATAAGGTAAGCTTATGGAACTAAGTTGAGCAAATATCTCGGGACCATTTGCTTCACAACTGCAAAGTCATATCTTGATACTCGATTAACATTTATAACTGGGGCTATTAACCCTTGAAATGATTTTGTGACACGGCACTTTTTATGGCACATTAGAATGCCACCGTATGGGCCAACCTGGGGTACCTGTATTTGATCCACGACGACTTGGAGCTGGCCAACCGGGCCTTTACGCAAGCGCAAACCGCCAATCCCGAGTGTATGACCTCCTGGCTGGGGCAAGGACTGGTGGCACAGCACCTAACTCAACCGCAAGAAGCCCAGGATTTATTCCAACACACACTGTACCTAAGCCATGGCTCACACGCTGAAAGCAACTGGTTGTTTGCTTCTCAGTACTTTTTAGCTCGCCACCAGCGGAGCAAAGGCCATCGCGACAACACCACCGAAATGCTTACCCTTGCAGTGTTTGCCATGCGCAAGTACGTAGCCCAGCGTCCGACCGACCCTTGTGGGCACAATCTTCTGGGAATCTTGCTGGAAGAGTGTCAACAGTATGCTGGAGCAGTTCAGTCGCTAGGTACGGCCGTGGAGTTGGTGCCAACGTCTGGTAAACTGAGTCTTGCTGTGGCGGATGACGGGTTGGCCAGCGTGCCGCTGGACTGTGTGGTGGCGGCTAATTATGCGCGGCTGCTCAATGCCGTGGACGATTACCCAGCAGCGCAGCAGGTTTACCAGAGCGTAATAGCGAAGCTCGACATGGACTTGGCGGTCCACCGTGACCTGTCGCGGTACAATGTGTGCCATTTCCTTGGCCTTGGCTTAGCGCAGTACTTTAATCACGATCTGGAGGCCAGTCTCCACACCTTTGGTCAGGCGTTGGCGCTGGCGGAAGCGGACGTTGAATTGTACCAAGACACATCAGTGCTGCTGGCCCAAGTGCTGTGGGCTTTGGGTACCCCCGAGCACTGCACATTGGCTAAGGAGCAACTGCTAGCGAGCATTGCAATGGCCTCCACAGTGGCGGAATCCACTCCTGATACTGCAGGTGTGGTCCCTGTGGCCAATGTTAACGTGTTGGCTGCTCTGGCCGCCTTGGGTATACGTGAATCCGACGATGCGGTGCTGGCCGCTACGCTCTCGGAGATGGCCAAGTTTACCTCCGAACAGGACACCCACCAACTGCTACCGTTTTTAACCTCTCGTCTCGGGTTGCTTCAGGAGCATAGCTCTGCTGTACGTCGGGCGATTGCGACCGCTGTGCATGTTTGGCCCACCCGCGGTGCGCTGTGGACTGCCCTGGCCGATGCGGGTCGCTTACAAGCAAACCAGCTGGGATCGCTGACCTTTGATTCCTGGGCCATGCTGCACCAGGCAGCTCAAGCAGGACTACACGGATCAGTCACCCAAGACTGTGCTCACATCGCAGCCCACGCGTACATGACTCTGGCCGCCGTTGCTCAGAGCGCTCCAAGTCCCAATGGTACCGAATACGCCCAAGTGTGGATCTGCCTTTATAGTGCCAAAGGTGCCGCTCAAAAGGCGGTGAATTTGGCCCCCTGGGACCCCCAGGCGTGGCTTCGACTATGCCAGGTGGATCTGTCGGAAGCTCTTCTTCTGGTTCGATTGGACCCGACCACGAAACGGGTGACACCTAGCCGGCTGGATGGGGTGCTAGCAACGTTGGAATGGCTGTCCAGTTGCCCAAGCCCACGCGTGGCGCCTGGCACTAGTACGGTGTGGAACGCACTCAGTCAAGGCCCACGAGCCCAGGCTGACTGGGTGCAGTTGCTGCGCGCTCTAGCGCTCCTGCTGAAAGGCCTGGCTGTACAAAACGACGCCAGTGCTGCGATGACCCAGTTGGTGACGCTTAGCTACCAAACGGCCGAGGCACTAGCGGTTAGACCACCCACCGATGGCGGTGGCACCACGCCCCCCTTGCTGTGTGCTGCCGCCTACCTTCACATGGCGCACTGCTTGGCCATTCATGGTGATCTGGGCAACGCAGCGGCATCATATCAGGCGGTCATCGATTTTGGGCAACAGGAAGGCACCCTGACTGATAAGCTGCATCCATTGCTCGTGACGGCCTTGGTAGAATTGGCTTCATTGCACAGCCGTCAAGGCGACTATAACGCTGCTTGTAGGGCATTGCAGCAAGTCCTAGCACTTGCGCGCGCGCACCACCAGCCTGCGTTGGCACAGTATGGTCACACGCAACTTCGGCATTTGGCATTGGTGTTTCAGCAGCCCCCACCAGCTTCACCGCCGGCTGACGGCCAAGCGGCTGCTCCTTTTGCCATTGGGCTGGATACGCTCTTCAGCAGCCTGGCTGAACATCAAGCAGGTCGTATGGAACTGGCAAAGGCTCATTTGACGCCCTCACCAGCATCAGCCGAGGTGGCTGACACCGAAACGGGCGGTGATGCTGTTCTTAATGGAGACGCTTTTGCCGTTTCTATGTCAACACCCTTTGCCAAGGCCTACCTGACCCTTTGGCTTGGCACTGCAGACGAATTTGGGCCACACTCCCTTGAACGACCCACGCCATCTCTGCAACCAGCGTTGGCCCATCTACGCCGCGCATTGGCCCCCATGTGGCTGCGTTCGTTGTTGGGCCCGTCTGCAATTGCTGGTGCGCCTCGACGTTCTCCTGAGCCATCAACACCGACGGCAGAGCTTTAATTACCAGAATGGGTGCTGCTCACCCCCTTTCACACGCGCCCTCTTTCGGTTGATCTCAAGGCCTGCTCGGTGCATTGCACCCAGCGGGTGTGCTGCTGCCTAGAGTGTGAAAGCTCATCCAGGCCTATTTCGTTGGGTATCTTTACTAGGCCCTCTCCTTTCCCCGAATTCATGCTACCCATGCACCAAAGCCCAGGCCTCTGCGCCATCTCCGCCGCTTTGCTCGGTCATAGCTGTAGCGCATTGGCCCATCGGGCCTATGGCTATGTGTGTGACTGTAAGTCTAAGCCATAGCTAGCATGGGACAGTGAGTGAAGTAGCAGCCGAGACATAAACAGTGCGTATTATCCAAGTATTCGTACAGGGCGAGGCGAGCGCCATTGACCATGACCAGTGGACAACAATAGCAACGTAGAATGAGGCCATCACCGGTACGGGACCTGGTTTTAAACCAAAGGCAATGATTACTGTGACTTGTCCCTTTGTGGGCGCTGAAACAAAAACCACCAGGCCACCAACTCTGGTTGGCGCGTGTGGAAGGCGATACGAGAAGGTCTAGTACGAGTGCTGGTCTTAGTGACCATGCAAGGTCCGATGCGGGGGACCTAGGGAAGAAAATTGAACCCTACGGTGACGTCTGTGCAGCCCAATGCATGGCGCGACCCGTCACCGAATGCGTGCTGGGGCCAGATACAGCAGTGGTCACAAGAGCGGCCCAAGGGCGGTGGTCGGTCCTGTTGTATCTTTGCACTGATTATTTTATATTGGCGGGTGGGTAGGGGCGTCTGGGATAAAAATAGGGCGCATCTCACATGATCCCATGTGCCCCGCTATTTTTAGCGCCCTCCTGCCTTTAGCTCTCCCTCCCATCGAGTGGTGCGGACTCCGCAAGGCCCATTTCGACCATCATGTGGTGATGAATTGCGAGGCAATAAGAGATAGCTCTGGCGAGGCCAGGCCAAGCCGGGACTCGCAGCTGGCTGCCCAAATTGACGCCTGGGAACGTGTGCAGAGCGTCAGCCGATTATAATCCCAAGGATACCAAGTTGTGGGTGGGTATCATGAGGAACTGCTCAAAGGGACCAAAGTGGAAAGGCAATTGTGGATGGTGCGGTGGGGCCATTCGTCGAAAATATGACCACAAAGAATAAATGGCATAGCCAAACAGTGTATGTGATCGCAATCACCCTCTCCGCAACCCCCCAAAAAACCGGCGGCTGAGTTTTAAACGACTGTTGCTTGGTGACCGTAGAGAGCGGAGGAAGGGAAGGTAGGCCAATTTGCGCATTGCCTTCCAACCTTGCTAGACGAAGCGGAGCAAGGAGTAGCAGGCGCGCCAACCACGGCATGAGTTTGGGGAGGCCATGTGCATAACCGCAAGGCCGATGCTACGCGCTCGTTGTTTGTTAAGCTTGGCGGCGACCAGGACCAAGGCCTGTGTGCGCTTCCAACCCTCCCTGCGCTGAGCGCCCACGACTATCGCGACCGCCTGGTGTACCGACAAGCGCGGCAAGTCGGGGACCCTTTGTTCTAGTAGTCCGTGGCTCCTAACGAGAGATGGGCGCGAAGCGAATGCGCTTGAAGTGATTGCCCAACGACCGAACCAGGCTCGTGCGTGTTTGTTGTAGAGCGCGCTTCTTTGCAACGACGCTTCTGCTGCATTGGTGCGCTGATGGCGCCTCTTTTTTCCCTCCTTTTGCCCAATCTATTACCACTCTTTGGTCCAGAGCGCCATCGGCCTTGCCCTGGCTGCATTTTTATTGCTTTGCTTTATAAACCCTGTCCTTGCCCTTGCTTGATAGCTTAGTTGGTTTGCGCTGGTGCGCAACGCGTAACGCTGTCGGCCACGTTTTGCCTGAAACGACTGCCACCACCATTGCGGTTGGCGAGGCGGACTTTGCGTCGATTGATACAGAGGAAGCGAATCGCACCATCTCTGGCGAGATTTTGGATTCATCGCCGCACCTATTCCCGCTCAGACAGCCTTTGGCCGTTGCTGGGTGGCCCTCGTGGACAACGACCTAGGCCCAATTGACCCTCCTACAACGCACCCTTTCCCGCTCCTCCCCATTGATACTGGGATTCCATTGGTGGGCTCTCCACCATTCCCACTTTTGCAGCTGCCCAGCGCTGTTGCCGACCGCGCCAGGGAATTCCTACGCCTTAACCTTGCTACTACTTTGCCCTTTTGACTGGAAGCGGTTTCGGCTGTGTTGTAGGTAAGTACTTTTGCCCTGAGGAGCCAGGCTAGCCGTACAAGGCCCACTGGCCACCAATCTACCGCTATTAGCGCGCTTGGGCACGTCTGGGACGGCCACTACTTAAGCTCTGTGCGCGCTGCCCACCCTCTCCCTTCCTTTTGCTGCCATGTCGCCACCGCTGCAGCACACTGTGGACGCTGTGTTCGAGCAGTTGGCTGGGAAGCCTGCATCAGGGGGGAGGAGGGAGGAGATAGGCCCTAGTGGTGACCGCACTTGTGCAGTGCGCAAGTGGCCTCGAGGCAAGTGAACCTGCGTTTGACGCAGGCACTCGCCACCCGACTTGTGGGCAGTCCCGCGTAGCATGGCTGAGCTCCGCACGGTGCCTTGTGGCATATGCCTCCCAGACTGCTGTCGCGTGCCTGATGAACCAACATTGCACCATCTCACGGGGGCTCGACATTCCTGGCCAAATGCCCCAGCAGCCATCTCTGCTCTGCGACGTATCCCTGCCAGTGCCTTGGTCCGTACCGCCAGCTGGGCTCGAGGCAAGCGAACGGTGCTTGTTGTGAATGCCGACTAACCATTGCATGCATGTGAGGGCAATCGCTATTGGTTGTTCATTGGACTCCATTGCACCCGTGGTATACTCCGTCTGTCCGATCTCCCCACGACCTCTGTTTAAAAGCGTGTCTTTGCCAACTCCAATTGGCCACAGCCAACGTCGGGGCGCTCGACTCCAGCCATGTCGGTGGCGCCTGAAAGCATGCCGCGCGTCACCGAAAAGGTGTGCGCCCGGTGTAAAAAGGCCCTACCGCGCCACTATGTTCGAGCCCTTAACAATACCTACCACTTGAAATGTTTTACGTGCTTGGTAAGTCTGTCCCCATCCAACCAAACCAATGCTTGTGCCCATCGTGCCAATTCCGTCATAGCTTTTCCAGTTCCGGGGCTCTTTGCGTGTGTAATGCTACATCCTTGATACTGATCAACCGACCCAATGCATAGGGTTGTTTCAATGGCCCGCCTCGCTCTTTGTTTAATATTACTTGACGACGCTTAGGTGTGCGGTCAAGTCGTGGCCAAAAAATTTTTTCCCATTACATCCCCCAACGGCGAGACGTACGCTCTTTGCGAAAAAGACTACTATGGCCAGCTCGATCTCCTGTGCCACAAGTGCGACGAGCCACTGCTGACTTCTTACATCACTGCCAACGACAAGAAGTACCATCTGGAGCATTTTACGTGCTCCATGTGCCCCATCGTCTTTGGCCCCGAAGACATTTACTATGAAGAGAACGGCAACATTTACTGCAGCGAGCATTACGCTATGATCGCTGCCATCAAATGCGTAGGGTGTCAGCTGGGCATTTTAAAACGGTATATCGAGATTACCACCGACAATATCGTTGAGCCGTGGCATCCCGAATGCTACATGATCTACAAGTTTTGGCACGTCAAAATTGCTCCTCAGGTGTACACGCCCAATAGCCGGCACGAATCGATTACCTCAGGCAAGTAAACCATAGCTTTCCCATAGGTCTGGTGGGCATTACTGCCTGCTAAATCATTCCTGTTGCATTGGTTTTGGCCATTGGCGAGAACTAGCGTATTTCTCAAAGCCATCATGGTTCCCGTTGAATAGTTTTTCTGGCGCCTTGTTTGACCATATCGCTAAACGCCACTGTACTGTGAAATGTGCTTGTGGATCTGTGTGGGATGGGTGATTTCACCATTTCTAGTGGCCAGTTTGGAGCGGGACCAAATCGTTGACAGAGAACCGCCCAATCTCTCCAGCATCACCGAAGACCAAATTTACTCCATCTGGACTATCCTGTCGACGTTTGAAGAGTCGTCAGCAGCGTGTATCTCCGATATGCTAATACACGTGTCCAATCTAGCCTATGTGGAAGCCCTGCTGGTTGCTGAAAAGTTTATCATGCACGTCCACACGCTGTTTACCGCCATTGACGACTTGGAAGACCAGTTGGCCCACTTTGATGACGCCACAGGGCTGCAGCATACCAAGGAGCCCAAGATTCTGTGCAAGCGCATCATCTGCTTCTTTGCGCTGCTCTCCCAGTCCAATAACCTCACGAACGAAGGCATGGGCATGACGCAAGACCTGTTGACGTTGGTAACAGGCCTGGCCCATTATCTCAAGATCTTGATTCGGTCCGCCTTGATGGGTGCCCTCAAGGCTGAGCGAGAGTACGGGTCAAAGGTATCGCTCAACGGGCTGCTGCATAAGCTTACTGAAATCAACGACCGGGCCCGCGCCAGCCAGTTCCGCAAGTCGTACCAGGAAACAGGCGTGACCTCGGATCTCTGTGCGGCCTGCCGAGTGACGCTGGAGGAAGAATGCATCGCCCATGGACTTTGGCGGTGGCACAAGGGCTGCTTCAAATGCCACAAGTGCGAACGCGATCTCAAAGCGCTATTTCGTACGGCCCTTTACGACACTGCCACGGATCGGGTCCTCTGCGCCGAGTGCAACCCATCCGACCTTCCCACCTCGAAGCCCTTTGTGTATACTACCCAGCTGGAGCAGTATTCATTCCTGCTACGCGTAGCGCTGAAACGGCTCTACAGCTTGCTTTGCCTTAAGCGTGCGGAAATCTCCCGGGAAGTGCTGTCCAAGCCTGTTTTAATCAACAACCCGCCGCCATCGAACCTATCGTCTACCTTTTCGAACGATACCATCCACACCATGCGGGACCCGGCCAAAATGCCAGCAGGTATGGTGGTTTCTTCCCCAGAGTCAACCCATAAACGCCGCAATTCCCGGCCACGTTCCTTCACCAACGGCAAGCAGATGACCGAGCGAGAGATTGCTACCGAAACTGGGGCCCTGGGCAATGACGACGCTGACAAACTGCTGCTGGGCAAAAGCAACATCACTCCCATGCGAGTATCATCGCGCCTGGAGCCTGCTCGGCAGCGCCAGGTGCCCGCGGCCGATCACTCTGCTTTGCGGCGCAAGCCCACGATTGAACGAAATCGAAATGCCCCGACAGCGGTGGATGTGGTTACGGTGGGCGATGCTGCTATGTCATCGCCGCAATGCGCCTCGCCGACGCCCCTGCCACCTGCATCAGCGCCACCCTCCACGTCTGCTTCCCCACGTGCTCCAGTCGCCATGCCTCCACCACCCCAACCGCCTGTGTCTAACCGCTCTACCATGATCGACTCGCGTTTGCCATCCCAGGCCGCCCGGGCTAATGCACTAAACCCTCCGCTCTTGCGCACTCAGTCCGAAGGCGCCGTGGTACCGCCCGAAGCTCTGTCTCCGCCTGATAGGACACAGTTGTCCCAAAGTCCACCAGTGCCCTCGCACCACCCAGGACCTGCGCCCGATCGGACCCCCAGAGTCTCACCGCCATTGAGCCACAGCGTGGGCAACAAGACCCTACTGTGTGAGCTAAACCCTTTGGAGCACTTTATTGCCAAACATATTGCGGTCTCCCAGCTGATCCCTTTGGTACAGGCTCATGTTACTGCCGACGAACTATTAGACATGGTGGGTCCGCGTAAGCAGTCCATCTGGACCCGACTAAAGGCCAACATGAACCAAAAGAAAAAGGCCAACCCCAAGATCAGGGACAGCGTGTTTGGTGCGCCGATTGAAGAGCTGGTGGAGCGGCAAGGGGTTGATTCGAAACACGGGGTGACGTCCACGGTGATTCGGGTCCCAGCGTTTGTCGAAGTGTGCGTGGACGCCCTCAAACGTAAAAACCTGGCTATCGAAGGGGTGTTTCGCAAGAACGGCAACATCCGACGCCTCAAGGAGCTGTCGGACTCCATCGACCAGGACCTAGCTGCGGCCAACCTGGACAGCGAAACGGCGATCCAGTGCGCGGCGCTAATGAAAAAATTCTTACGGGAGATGGCCGAACCCCTGCTGACCTTTAAGCTGCACAAACTCTTTCTGGCATGCGAACGCATCTGCGACGAACAGGCTCAGCTTCGCGCGTTCCATTACGCGTGCACCTTGCTGCCCGTTCCCAACCGCGACTGCACCGAGGTGGTGTTTGGCCTTCTCCACCATGTGGCCCAGTTTGCCCACGTCAGGACGGAGCGTGGCGAAGGCAGCTTGATGGATATTGGCAATCTGGCCACGGTCATCACCCCCAATATTCTATACTCGGGCTCCAAGGATCCGCTCAAGGACGACTCGTTTGCTGCCATTCAGGCCGTGTACATCCTATTGCAGCACCAGAGCACCTTTTGGACGCTACCGCCCGACATAGCCTTGGTCCTTCAGCAGCAGGACAAGCTGTCCGATAATATCAACATGCTGAGCTCCAAGGATCTGCTCAAACGTTGCGATAATGCTGTACGCACCATGAAAAAATCGCACTCTAATATGGAACTTCTAGACCACCGGGCGGCATAGGTAGCTCCCCCAAATGAACCCCCCTCTTTGTTACTCACTTTACTGTGCTTTTTGGTTTACTTTTACACGTTTTTTCGTTATTGGGCCTATCGTGTTAAAGCTATTTTGCTGATGTGTGTTGTATGTGTGTCTGTGTGCATCATGATATATCATTGCTCATGCCTGGTTAGCTGGTTAGTGGTGGGACTATAAGAGCAAGTGATAAGTGCTGGCACGGTTATCTGGGTAAGGTTTGGCCTCACGCGTGCGTGGCAATAAGAGTCTTGGTCCCCTCTTTTTTCCCTTTCAGCCACTTGCAATCCCAGTCACATCCACTCGTGAATGCGGCACTGTTCTGTTAACTTTTTGTGTGGTTATATGTGTGGTGCGTGCTGATGTTTTTACGTCTATTTACTCTTCCCTAATGAAGTGCTTTTCCATAAAAATCAACCTTACCAAACATGCGCACTCTGGTTTCACGCTTGGTCGTTTTAATCAAGCTCGTCGGTGCTCACAGAATTGAGTGTATTAAAAAACAGCTCACCTAATAAAAAAGAAACCGTCAAAAGGAAGAGGGCCCACCCGGATTTGAACCGGGGACC
>JANBQA010000401.1:0-15753 GCA_027576955.1 Dimargaris xerosporica
GATCACCTGCAAACGTGCTCGCAGGCACTTTTCGTCGGCGTAGGTCTAGAACGACCAGGTTTGAATAAACAAGCGTGGCTCTAAACTAACGCCTGTTAACTAAAACATCACTCCCCTTCCCGCTTCCTACACCCTGAACCAACACGTTTTTAAGGACTGCCGGCATAGAACTTGACTAATCCACACCGCAGCAAGGCTGGGCCATGATCGCATGCGGCATCGTTTCAGCCTCTCTCCCTCCTCCTGCTTCTATAATGTAACCTTTTGTGAGCGGGTTCGCCCGGCCACGCTGCACCATCGGCCGATTCTCAGCCAGCGCCCGGTGCATTGCCGTTCCCAGCGCACTGCCAAAGCCGCGCTCAGGTGACCCCTCTCACCCAAGCACCTGCCGAGAATTAATTTCCTGCCCGACCACAGCAATGCAGCCCTGACGTGTGTGTGTGTGTCACTGCTACCCTGGCGTTTATAGTGACAAGCCACTTTTTACTCGTTCCTACTGCGCTTGGTGGCAGACCCTGTCAGAGCCGGCGGAAGAGGTCACCAACCATTACTGTTTATGGAACGGGACGCCAGCTTTTGCTCCGCGAATATGGACGGTGCAGGCAGCAATCATTAGTCACCAGGTCCATTCACTCAGCATCGTGTCATGGTGGAACCCGACGCCAAACGTAGCCATAGTAGCGCTGATAGGTCCTATTTTTAGCACCGCGCCCCCTGTTGACTGCTTGCCATTGCCCTCATTCGTGCTCTTTCCCGCGTTGCGCACTCTTGCCATGCAGCGCAGCAACGGCCTCCTGGCACGCTGCCCTAAAATACACGAACAGAGTTGGTATGAAACCTTGCGGCGCCGTCTAGAACCTCGACCACAGGCTCTTGGGCTGCAAGGCGTTTTGTCTTTCCTGCCATCGCCAGCCGCCACTGGCTGGCTGATGCCGGTTCCATTCATTAGATCAATCGAGTTAGCACCGTCTTAAACAGGTATACATATTAAAAAAGGAAAATGGGCAACGCTTGGCTGCGGTCGATATGCCCAGCAAAATGCAGCTTCACAGGCCAAAGACCCCACCCCTCGCAATGCTTCAGCGAACACAAGCCCTCCTTGGTCATAAACAGGCAATGAAAACCTTGTCGATGACTTGACCTCTTGGCCTCTCTCTCGCAAACAAGGGGGATGTTGGTGTTCATAACTACTACACATACCCGGGCTTGCTAGTATCAAGGGGATCCAATGAAACTAAAGAAAAAAATTAGTATGTCGGGCTACCTAATAGAGTCCCGCTAGAACCCTTTATTTGGCCGCCACCGCCGCTTGTTGTTTTGGCGCACATACACCTACCTGGCGGCTGTCCATCACCGTGGGGCCAACTGGTCCATCTTTGGCGACCCAGGGCACCAACGAGAAATAGGGGCACGCGCTCCACCTCCCACCTTTTCTCGCTCGCACTATTTTTGGGCGACTGCATTGGGAAAAGCGGCAGTTTGGCGTCGACGCCCTAGTCATGTTAGTTCTATGACTTTGTCAGCTGACCAAACACACCACCGCTGCCCCTGTGCGTTTGCGCCGCCAACTCCCTGTGCATGTTCCAGACGGCACCATCGGCTGCAGCCAACAAAGAAGCTGCACGGAGACCGAATAGACAGGCAGTCGGCCAGATAATAACTGGTGCTGCACAGCATCACTGGGCCAGCCAACGTCCGTGTTGGGCTGATGACGCGTAAACTAAAATCCAGCTTAGCTTAAATAAAGATATAGCAGTATACTAATGGCAATCTGTCTGGTCGGCCGCCACACGTTCGGCGTTGCCTTTCGCTGCAGGACACTACTACACACACATGCACGCGCCAACCACCCGTTCCTTCCCCTTTTGCCTGCTACTTTTTGGTCAGTCAGAGTTGCGGCGCATCCTCTCCTTGCTTTCCCTTCAGTTAAACAGTAACCATTCATTGGGCACAGGTCCGTTTTAGCCAGCCACCCACACCCTGGTCCCACGGCTTTATTCGTTGTTTTTTCATGCCACTCTTTGTCTGGTTTCTTTAGGCTTTGCGCCCTCCTCTTTCCAGCACTATTTCCCAGAGAGGTACCGCTGTTGCAATGACCCGACACATCCGGCGTTCTATTAATAGTAATCCTTCCTTGGGGCATGGGTTGCGCGAGCAAAAATAGGGAAGAAAAATATAGAAAAAAGAACCAAGGCATGCCACCATCGTCCACACACTATCACCATGGCATCAGTCATAATCGTCTTTGTTGAGAATGCGAAGCCCGGCGTTAGCCCTAATAGGGCCATTCATCACCGAGGCTGATCGGACTATCTACAAACGCCTCAAAACAAGCGATGAAACACGGTATGAGGAGAAAAAAGAAGAGGAGTCACTAGAGTAGATAGCTGGGTGTGCTAGTGCCAGCGTTGCGCAGGCTGCCAGGCGAAATCACTTGGGCGACATGCATGTCAATTTACAAGCTATACTCAAGTGCAAAGCGCGGTCCAAAGCAACTTTTTGAGGCTGCGGTATAATATTTCTAACCATGCGTTCATTTTTTTCTGGCAATTGATCGAAGACGCGTGTGGTCGGAGTTGAGACAATAGCACCTGTGGCGTTTGCTGTACAACACCAGCCGCGCTATGGTCGACAGATTTACTGCGATTGCTTAATAAAGAACCAGCATCGTCACCCGAGGGCAACTTTGTACCAGGCGCAGGTGGTACCCCGCATCGCTGAGAGCGCGACTGCTTTTGGGTAGCTGATAGCGGTGCGTGATGTATAATATGTGCGTATTGTTATTGGTAACGTTGGGGCTTTGTAGAGCCCCTAAATACGACAAACAATGCACCAATGACCGCAACAGATCCATCAAGCTGGCCCGATGTGGTGGTGGCATAAACGAACAGTACTCATACCCTGCCAGGGTTTAGTAAAGTGGCTTGTTTAGGCTGACAGTGCACCGCTGCTAAGCTTGTGTCAAGTATACCCCTTCCGTTTTTGGGCGATGGTTAGCATCACGCACGCAGTGCTTGCAACTGCGCATGCGTGTGCGGGTAGCCAGAATCGACGGCAAAGTTTAAAAATGACTATTGTCTACCTCTCACTGTTTTTTAATAGGCACCCAATGTCGACGCACAGTGTTAGGCATCACCACTGATGTGCCCACTATCACAAACGGCCGGTGGCCACTTGCCTGGGCGCCACACTAATTCCAGCTTCTGTTTGCACATCACGGCCACCCGGTAAGAGCCAAGCGTTAGGCCCGGTGAGTATGCGACGCACAGTCACTGGGCTGCTATTTTTACCACAGCCATTAATGAGGGTAAGAGCGGGTGGGAGGATAAAGAATTACGCGCTGTACTCCAAGCATTTGAGCAAGGGTCTAGCAATGCCTTGGCCGTAGCAGCCATTGGATGGCATCAGTAAAGTGGCCTTGCTCGCCGTGTTTGCGACTTTTTTTTTCGTCGCGTTAGACCGGACTCTCAGGGTCGATCAAATCAGTATATGACGCATTCGCCAACGCTCTGGGAAGCGTGAGGGGGAAGAGCCAACCATCAAGCCAACTACAGGATTAAAAATAGCGTGGGGTGGGAGCACCAAGGTCAGGTGGTGCGCCGATAGCTTGGTGAACACCGCTGGTAGCCACGGAGCAAAAATAGGCAAAGCTTGTCGACTAACCAATAATTCGCCTCAAAGAGGAAATTTTTTATGGTGAAGGCAGCAGCGGCAGTCACTCGATGCTATTTTTGTCAACAAATGTGTGCGCATACTTATATCCCTATCCAAGCGTATGTGCGTCCTACGGTCCGCAAGACATTCTTTGGCCTGTTGAGTTGCATTAGACTAAGCTGGTAGCACAAGCATGCACGTCATAGCAAGGCCTGCTCGAGCGTCAGAGCAAAAGGTCGCCGTGACCTTTGTACTCGGTATGGGTCATCCTTGCCCCCATCCACCAGCAAATACTCACCGTTTATTTTTTATGAGGTGGTCCACGTATACAGAGAGGATACTTTATCCGGTCAGTGGAGGATAAGGCAACAAGCAGGACTGGCTCGGGAAAGAGAAACGAAAGCGAAGAGCGCATTGGTCAACACTTTATCTTACTAAAAACACGCGAAGACGTGTGGCACTTGGTGCAACCATGCCCATTATTTGACGTAATTCTGACAAGTCCACCACATGAAAAAAAGGTATCGTGGTGGTGGTAGAAAGTAGAGGAGAACAAGTGCGGGGAGCGAGGCACTGCTGCTTGCTATTCAGCCCTCCTATTTGCCCCACCCAACAGGAAAGACAAAGGCCAAAAATAGACTGGGAGCTATTTTTAGATTCCAGACCAGGGTGTGTTTATCGGACTGGGCAGTGCAGCTTGGCTAAAAATAGGTCCATGGGTTGCACGGCCAATCCTGCGCGGTGCGTGGGTGGCACGGCCGGAAGCAAATGAAAAGAGAAAGCAGGAAAGCGAGAGAGAGTAAAAAGAGGCATTTGGGGCGACTGGATGAGGGTGGCTGGGTAACGCAAGAAAGCGAATGGTGTGGGGGCCCGAGGCGGAAGAGGGTGCCTAGAGCAGTGGATGCGGCGAGACACCTAATATTACAATGCCGTTTCAGCACTCGCAGTTGAATCTATCTGTCCCAACCATTGCCCCCTTCTCTTCGCTAGCTCCCCATTTTTGTCTGCAATCTGCTCAACCCTCTTTTATTCGGCTCGACCAAATGAAAAGCAGGGCCTTTACATGTCACCCTTGCCCTGTCCTCAGTTCCGAGGTCTTCTAGTCTAGAAGGCCCCTTTTTTTCGGTACAGGTTCCCGTTCAGTATTCTACATTGGTTTTCAGTAGTACCCGTGGGGTCGGCTCTACTGTTGTCGCATCGTAGCATTGATACACGTTACAGATTAAAGGGTACGGTGGGGGTGGGGCAGTATCGGCTATGGAAGGATGATGCTTTCTATGGGGTGTTCCTTTTACCCTATTTCGACCCTGCCTGGTTATTTTCAACGGCCAGCCGGCATTCCACAACGCTTGGCCGGTCGGTTGATACGCGTGCGGCTTATGGTGGAAATGGAACTGTGCCGGTACCTGCGCTGTCTACTTTGAACCCACTGCCATTGCACCTGGCTTGGTGCCCTGATTGAACGATCCAGCGTGCGTTGTGGTGCAGACAAAATTGCACGGCGTGCTTGTATATCGACAAGGGCCATCGCTGTGTCGGTATGGCGTGCAGGCAATAAGCGACAAGGGGGCCGAGAGTGAGTGAGAGAAGGTACGCTGCAAGGACGGCGGAGATTGAAAAAGGCACTCCGCCCAGCTGGCTCAAACCTTGCCATTCTACTTGTGGGCTGCTGTGATCTCGTTCTCGCCGCCTCTTTCTTCTCCCCAAAAAAACCATCGGTGCTGCAACTTGATGTGGGTGCGCATGTATGCGTACGCATTTTTGTGCGTTGTTACTTTTTGACAGCCCGCACCATGCCGCATTTTGCTTAACTCCACTTTGACCAACCTCCTTTCTCCTTTTTCGACCCTTTGCACCATTGGATGAACACACACTCGTTTTTGTCATGTTTATCGGTAGTGCATCGGTTGGCGTGCCTGCTGTATTCGGTGTGCAACGTTGTCCTTTGCCTCTACCCTCGCAGCCCAGCTTTGGATCGCATCGCATTCCATGCTATCTTTTTTATTTGCAAAGTCCCTACCCTGAACGCGCTATCATTGGAAGGATGCGGCTGTTCACGCTCTCTCCTTCAGTTTGGCACGTTTTGTTTAACCAGCACATCAACTCCGATTTGCGCACAAAGATGCCATTTGTTGCCCTGTTTACCACACCTGCTCTCACTACCATCGTTGACGAACCATGCCAATCATCCAACTGTCGACTCCACAGCAAACACACGCATTTTTTTCAGTAAACCAGCATTTTTGGTGCAACTGAAAAACCATCAAGGCACCGTCGCAACTGATCTGTGCGAACCGTTACCAAAGATTGCGATTGGCTGCTCGCCTGTAGCAGGCACTCACAACCGGTTTTTGGCTGCTGTTCATCTCATCCACGAGTTGCAATGTGAGCACAGCGCTTTGTCATAGTCCGCATGGCCATCGTGCGGCTTTTCGCTGTTTATTTACTTTTCTTTTAGCTCAATTGCTAGGCACCAAATCACGTTCCCACAGCCCTTGGTTGCTTTGCTGTGGGCGTATGTCTGCACACAAAGCGTTGTCAAACACCACGGGCGAACAAAGCCGCTGGTCTTGGTTCGCAGAGTCAGTGCAAGGCCCGCCAACCCCCAATGGCAGAGAAGGTAGAGAGAGAAGAGAGTGAAATACGATACGGTTACCATCCACTCTTTGGCCTTCCCATCGCGCCCTCATTTCCTTTCTTTTCCTCGCGTCGATATTTTTACCTACGTCTTGCAACGGTCTCGTCTTTCTGTGTTACTTCCCACCCCATATCACCCAAGGCTTTGAAACGAGATCGGCCACCAGCCGCAGCCACGATCACCCGGTGACTAACGCTGGGATTTCAATGGTGCAGTGCGTGGAGGGAAGGAAAGGGGGCCGTGGGTGGCCTGAACGGGGAAAGGGGGTGCAGTGGGGGGAACCAAGGTTGGCCCAATTAGGCAAGCAGGCAGTGGGAACTCTCTCGGCGATAGCAGCTGATTAGGCAATGGCCAGAGCAGTGTGGAAGTCTAGAATAAGAAAAAATGAAGAAAGAGGCGAGAGAATGAAGGGCACAGGATTGCCACTCCTCACAGACCCACATGCGCGTGCGGCATGGCGCAAAGTGCAGCGACAAGCAGTGCGGCGTATAGGACGATGGTGATAAAGGAGGCGATGGCAAAGCCCGCACACATATACAGATACTTTCTCCCGCTCACTATTCGTTTACGGCGCTGGCATCGCTGTCCAGCGTGCACTTCGCACGGATTACACTGACATGCACTGGCTGGGCGCCGCTCCACCACTGTGGTTTTAGTTTTCTCGGACGAACTGCCACGTTAAGTAACCTTGCTCAATCCCCTTTTGCTGCTGCTTTTGGCAATGATGCGTGCAGTCTTGGGCTCTGGGACTGGTGAACACAGAGTCACTGCATGGACAAATTTGGCAGCGAATGCCCGTGGCACTGTGCGGTGCGAACCAAAGGCTGGGTGCAGGCTGTCATGCTGAAATTATTGCGCACCAGAGGTCTAATAATGCATACATCTGCAACGGATCTTTTCCAGCTATTCGTGGTGGACGTTTTCTAGCCCCAATAATCGATATGTTGGGGTTGGTGGTGACACTAGAATTCCGGTGCCTTTTCTGCTATGGACCTCTTCAAGGGTTAGTCCAGAAACTGCGCAAGTAGAAAGAATAGATGGCATACATCGCTAAGCGTCTTGCGTAGCTCTCCTTTCCTCTGATAGGTGTTTATTCTGCAAGCATTGCCCAGCCACTTGCATGTGAAGAGACGAGCGCTTCTGGTGACTGCAGGCCGAGTGCATCAAAAGGGGGAGTGGTGTGTGAGTACATTTGTTGCATGTAGTGTAGTAGTTAGCTGGAAAGAGCGCTCTTCCCAATGGCCTGACCCCTTAACACAACAGTCGCATCACAGTCTGTTCGGACTGTACTAGCCCCAGTTTGGTCTAATTTAGGGATCTAGGTCGTGGCATTGCCTTTGGTGAGAGCCTCCTAATAAAAAAATTAAAAGGCACACGTTTCCAGTGCTAGCAGCACCCAGTGGAAACTGGTGGGTGAGAACAACAACAGCTGTGAGGTTGAGTCACCGAGAAATCACGCTCGGCCGATCCACACTTTCGGGATGCTTTCCCATCACCCAGAACAGCGGGCGTTCGGGGGCGAACGCGACCCGACAAGGGTATCATCTTTCCTGGGCGCTGTTGTCAACGCCGAACGCACCCTGGGGTTTCCTTGCACCCCTCTTTAGTTTTTTTTTCTATATGCATGGGCTGTAAAAGGATCAGCAGGCACCAGAGCGGAGTTGGTGCTGGCAGAGCAGGCAAGAGATGTTGGAGCACCCCAGGTCCAACGAGTGCGGCAGGTTCCCAAAGTCTCCCAACGAACAGAAAAGAAATGCAAAGCTAGCAAAGGCCCAGGTACACACCAATGGTCGCAACTAGTAAAGGCCGCTTCTTTCATCGTTTTCAGTTGGAGGACTACATTTGCAATGTAGATTCTTGAGAGTGTTGCGCCAAGTGGCCATGTCCAAACACAGCCAATGTATCGACACTTGGGCGGAAGCAGCTGCAGTGGCAGCGGAATTCGACACGCTGTGCCAACGATTCAACATCGCCAGCGGGGATTCATCGCCCGACCCAACGCACTCGTCCACACCCCAGCTACCGAGCATTGCCCAACTGTCCAACACGCTACTTGGATCTAGCGTGGCCCATAGCAACTTTGAACCAGGCCCGCCGTGTATGCCAACGATTCCCTACTGCCGTCGGTGCGGTAAGCTGCAATATTATTCACGGATACGGGGCCACCTGCCGCCGCGACGCTACATACCAGTTCAACGCCAGCACTCGTCGCTGTCACTGGGGCCTTCCGGGATGCTCGATGCGTTCACAGCGTGCATCGTGTACCGCGCCCACCGCCACCGCAAGCAATGGCCTTCACACTTTGAACCCTGGTTAGACCTCGATGCCCTGTGGCACCACCATCCCAGCCGATCGGCGGAGCCCAAGCGGGCAAGGCGGGATTCAAGGCCTGTCTCCAAACCCTTTTTACAGCGAAACATTCAGGCATTTTCCGACGCTTAACCGCGGGGCCCTGATGCTATAAAAATAGGTGCAAACGCCTGCTGTATCCTGCCACGTACGCTGTGACACCCTTAGCCATCATGGCCCTTTTGGTTTCCTTGCTTTGCTTATGCCAAACACGCACCATGAGCAATTGTGGTTTTGGTTGCACTCTCACCAACCAAATCTCGCCTGCTAGGCTGCCTTACCTCACCTCCTCTTCCCTTTCAAGGGAACGTATGGCTTTGCTTACGCCGCTAGTGAAGTTCTATAGTCAAGATTTATTGGCAACTAGCTGCCAACCAAGCACTCTAGTGTTTTTTTGCTACATTCTATACAAAGCGACAAGCAAAATCCCGTTGCTGGTAAAAGCAAAAACCAAAGGACCAAGCCCAACCTGACATGTACTCTTGCTTTCGTCATTCTTGAGCAAGGTCGAGCTATTGGTTATAAACAAATGACATGGCTTGTGTCGTGATGTTAGGCAGTGCGTTGCCTCCGTTCTGCCCATACCTTGGCTAGCAGTGACAGGGGCCATAATCGTACTGTTGTTAATTGGAACCAGTTCTACAGTAACTGCGCGTATTCGTATTGTCGGGGTGCGTTCCTTCACCTGCGGCACTGGTTGGCAGTGCTAAAACGCAGTGGCCAAAGCACTGCATTAGGCTACCTCGTCAGTATCTATATGCTCCTTGATAGTATTGATAAGTGGGTGGCACGTTACACTGGGCCCGGTGGTAATTGGTTTCCTGACGTCTTCTCTTGGACTTTGATTTGCGAAACAGTCTCATGGCATGATCAGTGATATATTTAATGCTGATCAGTTGAAGTAATAGCCGCAATGTAAAGTGGCTGCGTTGGCGCCTGAGCATTTCACGGCGATAATCGTCATACGATGCGCCGGCTGCGGGGTGCCCACCGTAATAATTACCACCGCCATAATACCCAGCATTCTGTGCCGGCTAGCTGCGCTGGTCGCTATAATAAGTTGTGTTTTGTGCCGGATAATTGTGATGATAGCTATAATAGGCCGTGTTCTGCGCCGGATAATTGCGCTGACCACCACTGTAGTAGTCATTGCCATGGCGCTGCCCGGCATAATAGTAGCTGTTGTAATACTGATTGTTGCTCATGGTCGGTTGTGCACGAAAACAAAGTAGGAGATACGGCTCTGGTGATGCACGGGATGAGTACAAGTAGATGGGCCTGCTGTTTAAGGTGCGTGGGTAAAGCTTGAAGATACGTTGAATAGGCGTTGTTAGTGAGCTGACAAGAGAAAGTTAGATCGGTGGTTCATACTGTTAAGGGTTTGCAAACAGGCCAGTATTTATAATTGCATGTCTGGTAAGTCTAGTGCTCCTTAACTTTGGTTGCCTTCACATCATCTAACAGACCATGCTGGTGCACAGACTTGGTGTATACAATGTGCTGATACCAGCAGAGGGCAAGGGCCAGCAATCGGCCACCGAGCCCTTGATGGGCAATGGTGGTGTTACTTTGATCCATTCCGACATACATGAATAGGGCTAATGGTCTGAATACAGTAGTTTATTCTTGCCTTTTCGCTATAAATAAAGGCCCACCCATCACCATTATCTGAACCAATAATACGTAATGACAGCAAACTCTCCCAGAAAACAAACGCGGAATGCGCAGGTTAAGGATTAAAGCGCCACAGCCTTAATGAAGGGGTGATGAGGGCCATGGTCCACGGTAATAATGACCATAGTTGATGGTCTGGTTTAAAAGATGATATCTTCGTCCTTGTCTTCAGCCAACAGGTTACGTGGTTGCGTTTCTAAGATCCCATTGTCCACCAATAATCACATTGTTTTTTCGGCGTAAGTATAGGGTACTGATGGATGCAAAATGACAGGTATCCAATTTCTATAACCATGGTAGTGCCTATAGATTAGAAACAATGCCCAGCAGTAGGGCTTTTCTACCTAAACGCATAAGGAGCAACCGAGGCTTACCTGCCAGTGCTTCAATATCTGCTGTAATTGCAGCTGCTTCAGCAACCGCCTTAGCTTCCTTCTTCTTGGTTTGGATCTTCTTTAGTCTGCCAAAAAAGAATGGCAGTTTGTCAAAAAGTGTTACCCCACCCCGAATATAGATAGTGACAGCCACGCCACTCATATCAAACCATAGTTAAAAAGTGAATTGTTTGTTAGGTGGGGTTTCCATTGTATGGAATACCAATTGGTACCAACAACGGCAGCAGCGTAAACCGACGCAAAAATACGGCGTATAATAATTAAATGCTATGCTGTGTGCCATTGCAGTTTAGGGGCAATCAATCGTACCTGAAAAATTCCTCACGGTCCTGTTCGTCTAGTTCGGAGATAATGTACTTGATGGTGTTTTCAAGACGCGGAATAATCACGTACTCGATGGCATTGACACGGCGGTTGGTGAGTTTGATAACTTCGTCCAAAATGACAAACGCCGTCTTAAAAAAAGTAAAAGGTAGGCAGGGTTTCAAAGACAATAAAATAGGTCAAAGTAGGCCATCGTTAGTCAGTTGGCTATATCGGAACTCCCAACCAAATGGGCACAGAGGTATGTTGATTCTATTTGTTGGACAAGCCCTTATGAGCCACAAGGCAGTCGACCACATTCATCTACTTGCGCCGTAAGTTTTGCAAACTTTATCAATGAACGGCGTACCTGAAGCGAAGCTAGCTCGACTAGCGTTTGGATGGCCTTGGTGTACGTCTCTTTGCATTTTTGGATTTGTTGTCCTCCACGGCCCAGCCCTGTCAATTCAAACGAGTTGGACCCCTCAGAATACAAGTCGAACGATGGTAGCATTACCCCCGACACGTTCTCTTGCTTTGCCCGCACGCGTAGCTGGGCATGTTTTACGTTTTCGCGCACTTGGTAACTAGCAGTCGGAAGTAAACGAGTATTGCCAGACCACCATCATCCCAGGGACAAGTATCCATGTGTCGTTCAGCAAGCAAGGTATCATTAATGGAGCATATTTGCTGAGCCAAACTCGTTAAGCACTGATAATACTACTAGCATTCAGACCAAACCATCCAAATCAACCAATACCATTCCCAATGCGACCACGGTGGACGTACCTAATGTCTCCGGCAATATAGTTCACCTCGGCCATGGAAAACGCAGCCACCTGCATGACGGACCCCATCTTCAGCTTGGCTTCTTCAATTTTCTTGACAATTTCCCGGAAACGCTTCGATAAGGCCTCGCTCTTGCGCTTGAGTAGGTTGTGCCCCGTTTGCGCACCCTTGAGACGAATCTTCATGGTCGTCTGGGCCCTACAAATCACCAAAGCGATATCAATCCAGCGCGGGCCAACGGGAATCGTTGGTCAAAGCCGAGGTACAATAGCATGAAAAGAAAATACGATAAACAAGCTGCTTAAGCATAGCGCGCAAGGCCGTTTGGCAGCTCTGTCTCTAGGGCAGGTGACAAATGTCCACGAGACATGCGGTCTGCGGACCAAAGGCTCAAGTCGCCGACAGTTGGAGGTATTGGCACTTACATGCGGGTCGGGAAGATGTTGAGGCGTTGGCCGGACATGATGACAAGCGTTGGTCGGAGTGTAACGCAGTAGCTATAGACGAATCGGCCAGACTAGCACGTATCAGGCGACTGAGGTCCAATTGCAGCACACCTACTCGGCAGCGGTAATGGCGAAAATAATCAAGGAGCCCAGTAATGTGGGAGAAAAGGGTGTAAGGAATGCCAAGTGCCTAGTCGGAGCAGACCAAATGGAGTTGTGGGGAGTGAAAGAAGGGCGTCAGAGGGTGGCGAGAGTCACGCGCGCCGGGCCCAACGATACTGCTAGCCTGGGGATGTGCTACCGTGCTGGTGGGTGTACTGGGGGTGGGGACGGCCAAGGCGAAAGCTGACCAACAGCAGTGGAATGGTGGAGAGGCCAAGGCAAGGCTCAAGGCCGACCGCGGAACGCAATACATTAGAGTGGCCGCTGTGGACAGGTGCAGGCGTGACCTTGTGCGACCTTTGTGTGGACCGTTGGGTAGGAGAGCTAATGCTTGCAAGCCGGCCGCTGAGTGCCCGATAAATGAGCGCCTTACGTGGCTAAGGGTGCTGACGATGCTGCCGGATAGCTAGCAATATGCGTTGCCTAGGGCGCAGTTGTTCCTGGTAAGCACCGCTTACGCGCGCTGTGCTCCAACTGTCAACCTGTCGGGCTCGACCTCTAGCTAACACTGTGTTGGCTCTTGCGCTCTCTTTTACTTTTCGTTTTTTTGTGCGCTTTCACACCTGCCAAAAAGCTGTTCAGCGTACATACACCCAATTATATACGCGCGCGGCTGCACTGTTGGGTCTGTGTTACCTTGTACACTAGTCACCACACGCCGCTGCCTGGCGCGTTCGGCCAGTTGGTTTCCTGGTCCCGCTCACACAGCCACCCAATTTGAGCGTAAATGCACGCTCCACCACCTTTACAGCTGCCGCTATGCTTGCAACGCTACAGCCGTATTGGTTTGGCACCACGCTGTGCTTGGTGACCGTGCTCTGCTGGCTCTACGGCTACCAGCTGTACCAGCAGGCGTGGGCGCCAATGGGCGGTCCGCAGTCAGCCATTCCCGAGTTTCGAGAGGCGGCCAGCCCTCGCTCGTCGAACCCAGACGCTGATGTCGTCCTAGGCGCACAACCAGGCGGTGTCTTTCAGTTTATCCAAGTTTCAGACATTCACATCTCCCGCTACCACCAGCAGGGTGGCATTGTGCACTTTGGTCACTTTTTGCAAACCGCAGTGCCGCTGATTTCGCCCTCGTTGGTGGTGGCCACTGGCGACTTGACCGACGCCAAGGACGAAGGTCAGCTACGGTCCAACCAGCATGCGATCGAGTGGCAAGCATACCAAGCCGTATTACAACGCTCGGGGGTCTTGGCGCGTCGCAGCGTCCATGGCGGTCGCTTTTGGTACGACATGCGTGGCAACCACGACTGCTACAATGTGCCCACTTGGTCGTCGGCACACAACTACTATCGACAGTATGCCGTGGGCCGCGACCAACCGGGCTTTACTGTGGACCTGGTCTTTGACTATGGGCGGTATGCCTTGATCGCGGTGGACGCCTGTCCGCCCTTTGGGCTATCCCGGCCGCTCAATTTCTTTGGGTACCTGGACCGCTCTGCTTTGGACCGATTGGCCCGTCGTTTGGCCCATGCCAAGGACCAGCCCGCCAACCATACCTTTGTGTTTAGCCATTATCCAACGAGCACCACGACCTCGGGTACCACGTCACAGGGCCACACTCTGCGTACTTTGCTGCAATCCACTAGCGTGTATCTGTGCGGTCATTTGCACGAATTGGCCCTGGGGTTGGGCAAACGCTTGCAGACATACCAAGCGGCAGACCGCTATTTAGAGCTGGAGCTGACGGATCTTAAACTGCACGCCACCTACCGGGTGGTTGCTGTGGACCACGACCTGATTGCAGTCAAGGATGTGCCTCTCCCACTGCCCCACATTCCCGCATCTGGCCGATTAGCAGACATAATGTCGTCAGAACCAATGGAGCACGGCAGCGCCAACGTGCAGCTACCGGACCCTATTCCTGCTCCTCCCGTTGTGCTGGCCACCAACCCCAAAGATGCCCGATATGTGGTCCCTGGCAAAGAGCCGACCTATCGCCTGCGTTGGTCCACCCATATCCGGTTCTTGGCGTGGTCCTCGTTCCCCTTGCGCAGCGTGACTCTTCGCGTGGACGGCCAACTGCTGGCTAATTCGGCCACTCCTACCGGGCATACCAATAACTCCACCTTGGTCTCTCGCATCCACACACCCAAGGCCAACTTTGTGCCGTTATGGACAGCGCCGTGGAACCCCCAGCAGTGGGATGACGGACGCTCTCATATTCTTAATATAACGGTGGAAGATACGCAGGGTCACATTGGGTACGATACTGTTTTATTTCGCGTGGATGGGCAGCGTGAACCGCTGCATAATGCTGGTCGTGGCGGGTGGATCATGGCAACCGACTTTAATTGGTGGCTTCGGCTGTGGATGGGCCTGGGGTACCTGTTTCTGCTGGTGCTTTTACTTCTAATACCCAAGTGTGTTGGGTCCTACTACCACGCAACCCATTCCTATCCGGCATGGCGCACCGCACAAGCCCGAGCCCTAAGGCGCTGTGATCGGTCCAGCCGGGCCCAGTACTACCAGCAGAGCACGTTGCACTCGCCGACTCGAGCAGCTGCTCGGTATTTTATTGCACGGATGGGGTTTGCGGTGCAAGTCACAGCGTTTCGGTTGGTGGAGATGTCCCAGGTGAAGCGCATCTTTTACCCACTGTATGCGTACTGCTTGTATCTAGTGGTTGGTCCCTGGTTCATTGGCACCATCATTCCTGCTGCCGTGGACACACAGCCTGAGCTGGCCACGGGGTGGTTCTATATCCATGGTGTGTATATCAACCACCGGTGGCTGCCCACTTCCGACACCTGGTTCTACGCTATGGTCACCATGTTTTTGCCCATTGTGCTGCTGCCGTACTATTTGGCCCTCTGCACCACGTCGCCCCGGTGGATCTATGCCCGCGACAACGCCAGGCGCCAGTTACCATACCACCGGCGCTGGTATGTGCGGCTGCTGGTGTTTGGCTTTTACGTTTACCGCATGACAGCTGGCATGGCGGTCACCGCGTACATGTACGGCTGGCAAACCATTCTTTGGGGACCTGCGCAGGCATGGATCGTGCTGTATGCGGGGTACCTGCTCTGGCGCTATGACTGGTGGTATGTGTTTTCCAAGCGTTCCCGCGATGCGACCTTGGAAGCCTTTCACCCCATTTTGCCCAGTGCGTCAGGCTGTTCATCAGACTCACTCGACGCCAGCGACGCATCTGGATCCGAAGCAGAGTACAGCGGGTGCCCCAGCCTGGATGATAATACATTGCACACCCATCCATGTCACCAGGCGGCATCTCGGACCCCACTGCCACAAGAGAGAGTGACGCGGTCACCCAGTGCATCATCTGGTGCTGAGGACACGAGCGACAGCGTTCGGCCACTTCTCCAGGCGCGACGACGCG
>JANBQA010000402.1:0-15738 GCA_027576955.1 Dimargaris xerosporica
AGCAAAAGGGTGCCGCGTTCCACTTCGAACAGCGCTTCTTCCGGTAGCAGCCACAACTGCCCTTGCCAGGTGAACCCTGCGGTGCGCATGAGGTGTCCCTTGGCTACGAGCACCAGGGCCACTCCGTCGTCTGGGAACCAAACCGCCACACTGGCCTGTCTGCCCATGGTTCCCATCCACACACCCAACCACATACCCAGACACTTTATGTAACCATACCGTAAGCATCGTCGAAAGCAACACGTCACATACCGACCAAGTGACTCACTTTGTCAGGGCTGATGATACATTACTTGTGTTGTCAGACAGCTCAAATGCACCTGGACGACATAGCTCACCATGCATTCAGTGTAGACTGTACCTGGACGTCTGGCGGGGAGGCATTGAATTAGACGAAAAAAAACCAAAGTCAATAAGGGCCAGGCAAAGCGAATGGCGCTTTAATTCTTCGAGCCACAGGAGACGATGCCTCCCCACGCAGTTGCTTACGACAGGGCTAACATGCATCGTTGAACTCATTGGGCCATTCCTCTAGTAGCACTGGGCATGGACACCCAAGTCTCTGGGCTGTCATCGCATTTCGCCACATCGATTGCTCGGATCACGTGGGTTGATTTTTTTTCTCCTATAATTAGTATCTGTAGGGCCGAGCTGAGTCCAAATGATGAAGAAAAAAAGGTGTGTGCAACTGTTGCTAGAGTGGTCTCGACAATTGGCAGGAAGAGTGAGGGTGCATTAAAACCAATTGCGTCGAGCACCAGTTGACCGGGCTCATTGCACTCTGCTTTTGTGTTTTTTGTTCAGTCTCCGCCGTCATTCCGTGCTGGCTGCTGCTTGACCCTAAGAGCCATTGCGCACCCTTTATCCATTTCAGCACCACTTCACTGCGTCCCACCGACTGCTGCGACCCGAGCTATGTCGCTGTATTCCGTCACCGAATCCGAATTTGACCCTCGAGGTAGGCATGCGTCAGCCATTGCGTTTGGTTAGTTGTTCGTGTACAGTGGTAGGTCCAACCAAACCCAGTATGCGACTGGCACCCACCATACAGCCGCTCCTGCCCTCCCTCCCTCTCTAACGACGCACTTTGTTGGTTTGGCTTATAAACTGTGCTATTATTGACCACCGTGGTCGTGATTCCGACATTAGATAACAACTGGGACGACTGGGAGGATCAGACCGATTCGGAGTTACAATGCCTGTTTTGTCCCACGTTGTATCCCAGCGCTGTGGCGTTGTTTGACCACTGCAAAGTTGATCACGCCTTTGATTTCGTTGTCATTCGTGCCCAGCTGCGTAAGTTAGTTTGTGGTAGTAATAGCTGGTGACATAGAGCGTCTGGGCTCCACGGGGCGCGGATTGCCCCGTTTTGCCAACTGGATGGGATGGACGGTGTGATCTTAACGAATCCCTGGCATGACTGTACACTGCGTTCACTGGGGTTGGGCGCGGTATCACTGGTTGTGCATTGAATAGAACTGGACTATTACCAGTGCGTTCGCCTGTTAAACTACATCCGTGAACGGGTTCAAGAGCAGCCTGCACTTATGGCAACGTCGCCACTAACGGTAACCAAAGATGCCACCTACCTCGAGGATGATCGATACCTGAAGCCGGTGTTGCCCAACGACGAACTGTTGATGTGTTTTGACGATGTGGATATCCCCCTAATCCAGGCGCAACAACAGGCCCAGGCCATGGCGTTGAATGGATTTCCTGAGCCCACCACGGACCTGGAGCGGCAACTGATCCAAAAGCTGCACGAGCTGCAGTACCAACTTCGTCAGGCCCACAGTGCCGGGGCCTTGCTGTCTACCCAGTTTCGCGACTATCAGGAAATGGTCAAGAGCCATTTCTACGACACTTTGGATGACGAAGCCCGCTCTGTTCTGTCCCATGTCACTTCGTTCTCTCGGCTAAGTATTGCGCATGGCGGCGAAGTGCCGTCGAATGCGTTGCGCTCCAAGCCAGCGCCCCGGGCAAAGAAGCCTACCGACCCATCCGACTACTATTTTCAATCGTACGCGTACAATGACATCCACGAAACGATGCTCAAAGACGCTGTGCGCACCGAGGGCTATCGCGACTTTATATACGACAACAAGGATGTGTTCAAGGGCAAAGTGGTGCTGGACGTGGGGTGTGGTACGGGCATCTTATCCATGTTTGCTGCTCGCGCGGGCGCTGCCAAAGTCTTTGCTGTAGACAACTCGGATGTGATTGACAAGACCCACCAAACCATCATGGAGAACCAGCTAGACCATGTCATTACCCTGATCAAGGGCAAGATCGAGGAAGTTGTGCTGCCCGTTGACTCGGTTGACATCATTATTTCCGAATGGATGGGCTACTTTTTGCTTTTTGAAGCCATGCTGGACTCGGTGTTGGTAGCACGCGACCGCTGGCTGCTTCCCGACGGCTTGCTGTGTCCCAGCTACATGACTATCCTGTTGGGCGGGTTCGAGGATAGCGAACTTATCAACGACACCTTCAACTTTTGGGAAAATGTGTACGGATTCAAAATGTCTGCCATGAAACAGTCGCTGGACAACGAAGCGCTGGTGGAAGTGCTAGAAGCCAACGCGGTCATTACCACCACTAGCTGTCTAAAGACGATTGATATCTCCTGCGTTGAAACCACGGCCCTGAATTTCACTACCGCCTTCACCCTCAGGGTCATGACAGATGGTACTATGCATGGTCTGGTGGGATATTTTGATACTTACTTTGCCCGCGATGCGCTGGTACTGCCGCCGCCCACGTCGCCCACAGCCATTCAAGATGCGCAAAACACCGTTCGCCGCATTAATCCCAACGCGCCCATTGGCGATGGCGACCAGCGCATTCACCAGTTCACCACTGGCCCGCACGGCCCTCCGACCCATTGGAAGCAGACCCTGTTTATCTTTGATCAACCCCTAGTGGTCACCAAGGGCCAGCGGCTCCAGGGCCGTTTTACTTGCCGCAAGGGGGTCTCCAACCCCAGAGAGTTGGACATTTCCATTTCGTATGCATTGGTATCCGACGACTCCGTTGATAGCAGCACCGCACCCATGATCACCCAACAATTTGCTCTGCGGTGAATGGCGCCCCTTTTTCTTGGTTACGGTTTAAAGTGCCGCGAAATACGCAGTTTGATTTTAATTAAAGCGCTAAGATATTTATTCTTCCGCATACCTTGCTCTCTGTTTTGAGGGATAATATAACTCGACCTGCTTTCAAACTGGCCGCCGTACCAAGATAGAGGCACGAGTAGCAGACATGTGTTGTCATTGTCACTGGCTGGCTCCCTTGCACAGCCGTGTCACGAGTGGTGATTGGTTAAATGAGGGACACCATGCCTTGTATATGTATGTATGCGCGCTAACAAATGGGAGCAGGAAAAAAAGCGGCTTAGTATGCTATGGCTAGGGTTACACACAAGGGTGATACCAGTGCATCCACCGGAGCGCAAAAAAAGAACAGGACCTGCTTCAGCCAGCCAGCCAGCAGCAAGTAAAGCGCACCTCGATAACAGCAAGCATGAGACAAAAAAATGCTGCTCAACTAAAAATTATTATAGCATCTGAGGTGCCATAGGCCTTGGTCTAAAGCAGGACAACGGTCGAAGTGCGTCGATATGCCGCTCTGGTCCAGCTGGATCATTCGTTTATTGGGCAGCACCAGCGGTGCGACGAGGCCTTTTTGGCCCATTTTGGATACAACAAAGGACCGTGAAGCTGGCCTTCCTTTCCAGCACTTTGGAAGGATCGGGTCTCAATGGGCCCTTCTATTGGTCACACCTGAGTTTTGCAGAGAAACAAGCGAGAGATGAAGCAAAAAAGTCAAGAGCGAGCAGCAGCGCGGTCCACCGAGCAGCTTGAGTTGGCTCTCGACAAAGACGGGCAGCTCTTTTCCCAAACCCGCCCAACAAGGGAATAAGGCTGGGAGGGAGACAAGGGCCCTGCATTCCACTGCCACCTCCTGCGCGCTCTCTGTGGCTTTATAAAAGGCAAGCCTTGGCCATAAGCATACTCGTGTGCTTGCCTTTCCCAACGCTTATCCACCTTTCACGGCTGCTCGCCAGCATAGTGTGACTGTTGCCTTT
Source organism: Dimargaris xerosporica (assembly GCA_027576955.1). NCBI lineage: Eukaryota > Fungi > Kickxellomycota > Dimargaritomycetes > Dimargaritales > Dimargaritaceae > Dimargaris > Dimargaris xerosporica. The sequence goes on from JANBQA010000402.1 coordinate 4,088, forward strand.
ACACAACGGCTACCTCTGGACTGCGGTTTGCTTCAGTTGGTATTGCCCTGCGTTTACTCGTGCTGTACCATCGATCGTAAGGATGCTGCGCTACAGCCGCTCATTAACCGCTGCCATGGTGACCGGTATGGTCCTGGTGGTCTTGTTGGTAGTAGCAGTTAACGGACTACCAACGTCATTCGAGGATCCCAGATGATCAGCTGGTGCCTACAAACACATGGGTCGAACTACCTTATCACGACGAGCTCTTTCCAAGTCATTTGAACTATCTCTATACTCACTTCCCCCCATTAGCCACCATAGTCAACAGGTAGTCAATCCTAAGGCGGTTTCTTATGAAGTAGCACAATCTAAACTGGAGAGTGTGCTGGAATTCATTAATATTGGCGTCGCCAAAGGCAACCTGTTTTATTCAAGTGATTTGAAAACTTTTGGACCGACAATTCTCGAAGAATTAGGCCGATGGAAATCCAGCACACAACCTACTCAATCAGAGCTGGGCAGTCACAAATCAACTACAAGCGTCAACTATGACTACTTGGTGGTCAAAAAAATCTTTACTGACCAGTATCGTGAAGTCAAAGATTACCTTATACGTGAGTGGAACCGCCCATCGATTATTCGCCTATTTGCTGATATGAAGGTATTGCGGGAAAAAGCAGACCTAAATATCGATGACAATCCTTTCCATGACATTCCTAGAACAAAAATCATGCTTGATCGGATCATTATGGTACTGGAGTCGATTGCAGAAAATCAAACAAATCGGATGTATGATGTGACATTGGCTATTTTTCAACACCTTTTGGGTGTACACGTTCCCGCCGGTGATGACATGGTTTACATGTCTTACTTTATTCAAGAAATGCTGATGGGTGGCGTCCCTTTGCCTGATGGCAGTATTAAAGCTTTAGCCCAGGGTCTCATTAACCAGTGGCTAAGCTCTGCACATGTCCTTGTCGAAGGGGCTACTGCTGCGGTGAATCACCCAGATCCAGCTATCAACTTTGATCCCAAGGAGCAATTTCTTGAGGTCGTATATGACCAAAGCCTGGAGCAGTTTTTAGAGTATAGCCGTCAAACTATAGATGAGCGCCTTAAAACCATTAAGAAACAGCTAGCCTCTAAGCAGCGAGCCAAACTTTCACTGTGAAGGTTGTAAGTTTTTATGATTTAATTCATATATCAGTTTGATTAGAATAAACATTATGGTGGTAATGTTGTATTCCTGTCTTCATTGGTGACTGTGGGCTATTCTATACTACTATTATCTTATCACCCAATGGGCGGTGGCTGGAGAAATAGCTAATAGCGACTGCCTAACCAGTCAGGCCCTGATTGGGCAGGATGAACTACTAAAGCTGCGCAGCCTTGACCTACTTAGCCAAAGCACTATTTAAACCTAGCCAGGCCCTGCAGCTGCTATGGGGCATGCTTACAATAAATTAACAGTTTACTTTCATTCACTCGTTGATGGCTCCACTCAGCGTTTTTGTGATAATTTAAACCCCCCCCCCTCTAGAGCTGAGAATGGCTGTGCATAATAGCACGCTCAGCTGGAGCCACAGCAGATGAGTCGCAGGTCCCTGCTTAAAAGCATTGTTAGATATATAGTTATGAGGATAATAAGGACATGTTTTGGGCAAGATGGCAGGCAGAGCAGTGCGAATAATGTGGGAAATGCTCAGATCCCCTATAGTAAGGAAATTCTAGACGTGGTATGAAGTGGAATAAATTGTGGAGAAATTTTTGCTTTTCCCAAAGATAAGATAAAATCAGCACACCAGCGACTACTGAAAAGTAATAGTGGAAATCTACATCCTTATCAAATAGTAGACATAGCCAGTTCCAGCTAGCCAACAAACTGCTGAAAGGTAAGCACATCTCAATAAAGGGTGAGCAAGGGGTACAAAGGCATGCTGGCCATCTTTGAATTGCTATAGAGCTTAGTGTGCCACAGGCTTTGGTCTAAAGTTGGGCAGCGGGAGGACCGTATCAGCCTATCGTACTGTTCAGTTTTATCATCAGGCCATAGGGTTTCAGTCGTCCTCTGAATTGGTCGCACTGGTGTTTCTTAGGGAAACACAAGAGTAAATGGAAGTTAAGGCAAGACAATTTGGTTGGCTTCTGACAGAAAGGGCTGCATTTTCCCTCCCCAAAACAACCCAGCAATCGAATACAGCTGGGAGGAGCAAGGACCCTGCGATCAATCGCTGCATCCTGCAGGCTGTCTGTGATAATATAAAAGTCAAGCCTTGGCCATGGGTTTATCATTCCCTATGCTTATACTTATTGCGTTATTAATTGCTGATATATATCTACTGCTGCCACCACAAACAACCACCTTTAGATTACCATTTGCACATATTGATATATGCCCTATACGCACCTCTTCTGTATTATTAATCATAAGGATGCGGTGCTGTAACAGTTGGTTGACTTCAGCCATGGTGGCTGGTATGGCCCTTTTCGTATTGCTGCTGGCGGCAGTTAATGGTCTGCCAACTCCACTGAAAGAACCAGATTTGGCTACTGGTGCCTGCAACCACAATGGTCCAATTATCTTATCACGGCGAACCCTTTCAGAGTCATCAGATATACCACTCATGGATTTGTCCACAATCAGCCCAAGCAACCACCATGTGGTAGGACACTGTTTCATACCTTCGAAAAAAGGAATTGAAATGATGTATGATGATTTCCCGGACATAGCTAAAATCGATATCGGCTATGGAAACCCATTTTACTCGCTTGATTTGATCAAATTCAAGCCCACTATCGACGGGCTGTTTTATAAGTGGATGATCAGCGTGCAGCATAGCTGGCTGAAACCGAACAGTCTTGAATCGACTACACACAGTAACCACGACCGTTTGGTAGTCGAAGAAATAGTTGATGGTCAATATCGTACCATAGATAGTACCGCAACACAGAGACACAAATGGGCCCGCCCGTCGATCATCTCCCTTGTCGCGGATATGATTGTATTGCGGGCCAAAACTGCAAAATCCACCGGCGGCAACGTTTTTCAAGACCTTCCTGGGACCAAGGCTTGGCTTGATCGAATTATTATGACCCTGGAGTCTATCACTGATAACCAAAACAACCGGATGTATGACGTGGTCGTCAGGTTTATTCAATTTCTATCCGACAACGATATTGCTGCGAAAGACTATGGGCATATAATATCTCGCTTTATGCAAACACGGTTAGTGGGTGACGTACCTTTGCCTGGTAACAGTGTCAAAGTATTGACCGATAAGCTTATTGGCCACTGGCTTAGACCCAGACACGTGTCTGCAGGTAAAACCTTCACTTACATGTTTACCCAGAACCCCCCAAGCAGCCCCAACGTCAAAAAAGAATTTATCAGGGTGGTGTACAACCAAAGCCTGGGCCAATTTTTGAAAATTAGTCATGACACCATTGATAAACGCGTTCGTGACATTGAAAAGAAATTAGATAAAAGTGGAGCAGCATTGCTTGTGGTGTAAGTGGTATTTGATTTTTTTCTTTTATCTCAGCCGCTGAGTCAATGCAAATAAACATTGCAGAGTGCGCCGTGTTATAGTTTGGCTGACATTGGCAGTTTTGGGCTATCGTAGACTCCCGTCGGCCAAGCACTTCAAAACTGAAAAAGACTGCATTAATTAGCATGCGCAGTTGGAGCCATGGCGTACGGCTCACGGCTTTTTGTTTGAACACTTTATTGGCCAGATGGCGGCAAAGTTTATTATGGCTACTTTCGGAGAAGGCAAGATAGAAGGCTGCATAAGGCCAGCATTGAGAGGGCGTCGAAATATGCCCTGTGATTGCCTGAAGGGTACAAAAGGCGCCATTAGCCGTTGGCTTCATAGCCTTGATAAGATCCAGGGCGCAGACTCGTCCCATTTTGAGGTGCACGCACATACATGGGGCTGGGTGATCGATGGACCCATACCTCATCCTTCAATGCACCTATTCCTTGGTTTAACGGTATCTTATTATAGATGTCGATGCCTTTATTATTTTTCAGTAGTTGCGTCTCCGTTGATGGGGTTCTCTCTGGGCCCGGGATCAATGGGGCTGTGGCCAGGCTGAATGATAACGAAATAAAAGAAGCGGCTTGGTGGGGTGAGGAAGACGAGCAGTGTACAAAGCGGGACGGTTTGGCTAGGCAGCACGAAAAGGAGAAAGTGAAGAGGCAACTGGGCCCAGTCCAGTGACTCTATCCTTTGTGAAGCGCAAAGAGTTCATGGGAGTGCTTCCCACTTCGCTCTACGTCTGTAATGTCCTAACAATCGGAGATTATAAATGTAGATTGCCTGTATTATCTTTTGGTAATCGCTGGCGTGTTGACTATTGCTGACCTCGGGCGGCAGGCCATCAAGGAGCCCCAGAGACGATACAAGGTAAATAAATAAAAGTCGACCACCTGCCAAGCGCCGCCGCTAGCATTTAGCACGTGATGTAACAGCAAGATTTCCGAGGCAGTTATCGCTGCCGTTCAAACGGTTTGCACAGCGACCCCGATGCCCTCGTGAGGGCGTTGGGCGAGTGCATCAAGATGGCCTGGCCTCGTTGGATTCAGCGCATTGCTTGCGCTTGAATTTAACGGTAAGTTTACTTTCTGTTCGTTGTGTGATTTCTGTGGCAGCAGTTGTGGTGCACTTGTCTTTGCGCGCTGCCGGCACCAGCTACTAACCTCTTCACCCATGTATCTCTGCCGTCTACTCTGATACGCGAGACTGCTTCCCACTTCGCTCTACTTCTGTAATGTCCTAACAATAGAGGATTCCCTGTTGCGAAAACTGGACATGAGCGCCATTCCATCCTGGTCTACAGCCTTTACCTGCTAAGTTTTCTACTTCTTTGACCGACGATAACGACTAGCTCCACTGGCAACTCGCGTCTGTTCACTCGGCCCGTAGTACTCTCGTTTCTTGTACCTTCCTCACTTTACGCCTGCTGCTGCTTTTGTCTTCAGTGTCCCGTGTGGTATCTATACGAGCACCATGGAGAAAAGTTTGATGCAGCTCAAGTTTACGGCAAAGTCGCTGCAGCGCCAAGCCAAGCAGTGCAACCGGGACGAGCTACGCGAAAAAAACAAAATCAAGGCGGCCATCAAACAAGGCAACACCGAAGGGGCACGCATCCACTCCGAGAATGCAATCCGCAAGAAGAACGAAGCCCTGAATCTACTGCGGCTCAGCTCGCGTATCGATGGGGTGGCCAGTCGGGTACAAACAGCCCTTACGATGCGGACGGTGACGGGGTCGATGGCTAGCGTTGTCCAGTCCATGGACCGAGCCATGAGCTCGATGAACTTGGAAAAAATCTCCTTAACCATGGACAAGTTTGAGAGCCAGTTTGAAAACCTGGACGTCCAGACACAGTACATGGAAGGGGCCATGTCCGGCACCACATCCCTCACGACCCCGCAGGCCGACGTGGACCAGCTGATGCAGCAGGTGGCGGAGGAACATGGTTTGGAGCTCAAGCATGAGCTTGGTGTGCCGTCGACGGTGCCTGAAGCGTCGCGAACAGAAGAAACCGCGAAGCAGGATGCACTCGACCAAAGGCTGGCTCAGTTGCGTAATTTGTAGGTTGCTTAGGCGTCTCTTTGGTGCCATTATCATGATGCAGCTTGATTGCAATGGGGGTGTACCACTTTGAAGACACCAGCAGTTGTAGGAAAAGGATAAGATGCCACCAGTACACTTTAATCTTTTGTGTCATTTTTCCTCATTTTTATCCATTTCTTACATGTTGTACTATTTATGGACCAGATTCCGTGCTTTGGTCTCACCCCTATTATTATTATTATTATTTTTCAGCGCTGAGCCTGCTTTGCTCTGGTGCTCTGGGTGGGCGAATAAACGTTGCAACCGAGCATCAACACGAATATCTCTTGAGCCAGCGCAATGACCAACTTTCTCGGCCATGCCAAGGCTCTCTGCAGTATTCTGAATGGAGCACAAAGCCTGCCAACTGCCCCGGCCTTCTGTTTCCTGCGCACTGGGAGATCCGCCAAGCCATTCGTTCGCCTTTAAAGCGACAGGTTAACCACCAACGCCCTGCACAAAGAGTAGATGGAGATGGGTAGCTTTACGCAGGCGCTTAATCTACATTCTTTTCACTGTCATCGTGCTCGGCACTGCAGCGCTGTTGATGCCAAGCGCTGGTCACAGGGTCACTAGTGCTGCCAAGGCCACGTCTATTCGCCCACGTCTTGATCACCACTGTGACAGCTTTGGCGAGCTGCTAGTTCCCACTCTGGTCCGGGCGTTGTCTTTCTCCCATCCACTGCGCACTCCAGCGAGAGCCTGAAAGCTATGACGCGCCCCAGCACTCAGCGGTGGGGAAGCGCAGGGGCGGCATGGGTCTCATATAAGCAGCACAATGGGGCTGGTATATCTTTTCTTACGCCCTCTTCCCGCCGTTGCCGCACACTTTTCACGCCACCAATGGTGCCACTGACCTTTGGTCGCATCATCCCACTACCACTGCACTCGCTACTTGAGTTTTTTCTTTTACTTCTTCGTCCTCTCCCTTTCTGCTGGGTTGTCGCCATCCGTCGGTACAGATAGCCACTTCAAGCGGTTTCTTCTAAGCGCCCCCAGCTAGCACTTTAGGCCATTCCATCCTGTGTCAGCGGCGTTGGTTTGAGGTAAGCCCCCACGCTGCACAAGGTGATAGATTACACCGCCACCTGGTCCATACCAGGTTCATGTTGACTACTGCCACTCATTACAGTAGTGGTGCCCTCTTGGTAGAGTACCGGTGGCCCATGGTACTTTACTCAGCCGATATCATCTCTAGAGTACTCGCTGGTCGTGGACCAGAACCGCCCACGGAATCAGTTGCAGTTATTGTGTGCACTGCGGATGGATTGCTCTCATCCGGCTGACCCCAACTGACCGGCATATGGTTATTTAACATTCTGAACCCCATAGCTGAAACTGCGTCGGGTACTTTCGAGCCAAGCACCCCAGCGTCTACTCCACGAGTCGGGTAACTGACTGGTGCACCTGGCCAGTAACGCCGCCCTCCCCACCTTGCTTTTGCTTGTTGGTGTGGGTGTGAGAGCACTAATTATACCCCACGATGCCTTCGGTAACATTGCCGTCGCCCGAAGACAAGGCCATAATCAAACGATCCCTCCCGGCCAGCGTCAATGTAAGCAGTCTACTTTTTTTCTCTTCGTTTTTGTATGCCAGAGTTAACACTAATGGTAATTGCCGAATTTCAGTTTGCTGACTGGGCCGTTGCTGATGGCATCGCCGTCCGGATAGAGTTGCTCGTGTGCTAAATTTGCTTAATCATATCCACTATCTAGCACATATGCTGATTTCAACTGCCACGGCTCAAATGACTACAGAAAATCTTGACGGCCACCGTTGCTCGGCTGTTTGTTGCCCATCCCCATCCCTCCGAGTGGTCCTATACCCAAGTCGTCGGTGCCCTTACTCTTGTTCGCGACAATTCGCTCAATGGCTCCCATTTTCTCAAGATCGTCGATTTGAGCCGTAACCAAGGCGTGCTATGGGAGCAAGAGCTCTACGATGGATTTGAGCTCGTGCAATCAAGGCCATACTTCTTTACATTTGCTGGTGATCAGTATGTCTTTGGGCTGGATTTTGCCGACGAGGGCGAGGCCCGTCAATTTTACAAAAAGGTGGCCAACCGTGACCGCCCCAAGAAATTCAAGGCAGCAGGAGGGCCGGAATCAGCAGCTGATGCGGGAAATGGGAGCAGTGGGGGTTATTTGTCCAGCTTCTTTGGGTCATCGGCAGGCGGCACCTCTTCCATACGTCGCCGAAGTCGCATTGACAAGGCGAAAATCAGCAGTCCCTCCGATTTCCGGCATGTAGGCCATGTTGGCTGGGACCCAGAAAAAGGGTTTGACCTAGTCAATATTAACGACCCGGAATGGCAAAAACTGGTCGCTCAGCTGAGTAAGTATGGCATTACCAAGGAGCAGCTCCAAAACAAGGAAACAGCCCATATTGTCATGGGGTTTGTGCAGAAGCATGGCGGTGTTCAGAATGTTACCCAGGCCACCAAGACTCCACGACCCCCTGCTCAGTCTCTGCAGAGCAACGCGCCACCCCCACCACCTCCTCCACCCCCTCCTGCGCCAGGGATGACGCCAATGTCCCCGCAACCAGCTCGCCAATTGGTTCCTCCGCCTAAACAGGCTACATCCCCACCTCCGCCCCCACAGCGGACATCACCGACGGTTAATGGGCAGGGCCAGCGACCTGGCCGCCGTCCTCCACCACCGCCACCATCTCGGGCATCCAAACCTGCTCCGCCACTGCCACCCTCCAGCAGCAAGCCCAACATTGCGCTACCCAATCGACGGCCGCCTGCAAGTTCGCCGCCATCGCGAGCGCAGCCTCCGCTGCCGCCTAGCCGCACTGCCGGTAGCACTTCCCCACTCGCGCGGCCAGGATCAGTTAAAGCCGCAGCCAAAGTATTTGCCGCTGGAGGTGGTGGGCCACCAACCCTGCCAAGTCGTCGCCTTTCCAGCGTAACAGCAAGTACTCCGCCGCCACCGCCGCCTCCACGTCACTCGACAGGTCCCTCGGCACCACCTCCCCCGCCTCCTCCGCGGAACAACCTCCCGGCGTCACGCCCACCTCCACCACCACCGCGCAACGCTGCACCCCCACCTCCATCACGTCGCCCCGAGCTGCCGATGCATCAAGCGCCACTCCCTCCACGACCTCCGCCAATGGCCTCGATTCCTCCTCCACCTCCCCCATCTCAGCCGTTACCACCAGCATCAGCTCCGCCGCCACCCCCACTTCCTCCGGCCAGTGCACCAGCGATGAAGGCAGCAGCACCCTCGCCAGCGCCTCCCATGACGTCGCCTCCACCACCTCCACCACCCATTCAACCAGCCCCGCCTCCACCAGCCAGTGCTCCCCCGCCAGTGGCGGCACCACCCCCACCTCCACCACCAATGGCTCCTCCTCCACCTCCCCCCAATGCTCCACCACTGCCACCACAAGGTGGAGGACCAGGAGCACCTCCACCAGCTGGGCCCCCTCCCCCACCACCCCCGCCGCCTCCAATGGGCAGCGCGTCGCCTATGCCCGACGTACCTTCTGCTCCAAGCCCACCAGGCGATGCGGCCCCCGGTCGATCGGCATTGCTAGCTAGTATTACTAGCTTTGACAAGTCCCATTTGCGCCGAGTAAGTTGCTTGGTTCCTTTATCTATAACTAGATGCCCAATGCTTAATCTAGCGCTCTCCCGAAATGACTTGAAGCCGTTTGGTGTCACTGGCCATGTTCCCGGCATTGATCCTTTTTTGTGATGCTTTCATACGGTTAATTTTGTTGAGGTGAATCTATTATTGTTGTTTATGGCATTCGATTAGAAATCCGACTCCACAGCAACATCGTTTTCTGCCGAGCCATCATCGCCCCCACCGGCAACTGATAACGGCGATAATTTAGCGAGCGCTCTCGCTGATATTCTCCGCAAACAAAAATCGGCAGCGCTGGGAGATTCAGGTATGTGGTTTGATTCGATGAAGGCACTGTCGGTCTAACCGCCCCTTTTTGTTTCGGTTTACTTTTATTTTATTTTCTGGTGTTGTTACGTTATTGTCCTGATGTTACCGATCAGCTGTTTTAACCATCACTTTTGATGCTTTTTCGTGCTGTTTGCAATTGCTGCATTTTTGGGTGGATCATTGTATGTTTTTCAACAATATTTCAGATTCCGAAGCTGACGACGACGAAGAAGATTGGGATTAGGATTCTGGCTTACTATCTCCCTATTGTCACTTCTTTTTTTCTTTATTTTGTGATGTGGTTGGCTAGTTGTTCGGCCTCCGTACAGTCTTTCCCCAATGTCATAATAATACTATGGCATTAGTGACGTTTGATTTTATTTTCGTATGCCTTTAAAGCGGCTGATTTCGGCCGTACAATTATTTTGTGATGGTTAACCGTCTTTTTCAAGCAATTTTTCTCTTCATATGCATGCTTATATCCTTTCAAGTATTGTTAGTCCTCGGTTTTTATAATGCTCGAATTGCTTTTACTATTCGCTAATCTCCACATGTACCGTGGCGTGCAAGCGTTAGCCGGGTCTGGATGTCAAGTAAACTGGCCGCCGCCCAACTTATATATGGCACGATGACTGGCCCCATCGTATATTCTATGCGGTATTAAATTCCATCGGTCTGTTTTGAATTGACATTAAATAGTACCGATCAAGTGTGCGTTTGTAGGCCTAAAAGTAGACATGGTTATAAAAAACCTGTATTCAAACCGCAGCCAATCTAGTCACTATGCTAATAACACCACTACGCTAAAAAAGGCCTCCAATTGCGAAGATCGACTACAAGCCCAGAACCATTAAATCGTGGGGCGGGCTTAGGTGATCATTTGAGCAAACCACGCAGCTAAAGTCATTTGCTCCTGTGGAAGTGGTATGACTCGATACCGAACAGGCCTCTGCTGGAAAAGATTCTCTTATGTGCTCCATTATAATGGACCCAATGTTGCCATTGGAACTAGAAAAGTAACATAGTCTCCCTGTAATATTTATTCCAGTGGCATCGATAGCAAAAAAATGAAAAAAATATCTAATTACTATTCATACCACCAGCTATGCTGCTTTATCTCAGCCTAATCTCTGTTCGTCACTGATGGTCTTCATTATTCGCTCATCCATGGTTTGACGGCTATATTCCAAAAAATGCTCCAAGCTTTGGTCATATACAACCTGGTCAAACCGATATCTGACATTGAAGTTGTTAGTTGGGTCCGAGTTTACCTTGACAGAGTCATGTCCAGGGTTTAACGGCTGGTCAACAAGTGCCTTTGCCAATTCGTTGATACTATCAACAGCCAAAGGAACACCGCCCATAAGCTTTTCATGGATGAAGCGGGACATGTAATCAACAGAGTCACTATCAGCGATTTTCTTATCAGATAGGAATTTACGAAATACCACTGCCACTTCGTACATCCGTTTCATTTGGTTGCCCGCAATCGACTCCAATATTTCAACGATCCGAGTAAGTCTGACCATCGTCCGATGGGGGTCAAGGAAAGGGCATGAGTTGGTGGTTAGTGCGGTTTTTTCTTGCAATACCTTCATATCAGTAAGCAGACGGATAATCGATGGGCGAACCCAATAATAGTTCTTGTCGACGGCACTTTTTTCGTCAGGATTACAGCCAACGATGATGTCATTGACCAGCCAGCAGTCTTTGTTACTGCATCGATATGCTTCAGATATTTCCTGATCAAGGGAATAAAGATCGTCAGGGTCGTTCTCCCACAGACTTAATTCTTCAAGAAGAGCGGGCTTAAATTGTTTCAAACCCGGCCAGTAAAAAATGTTTCCATGTATCATATTGAGGCCACTTTTCTTTTTAAACGCGTTGTATATCGAATTAAACACCTTGGAAGACAACGCATAGTTAGGATATACTACTTTTAGATTATCCTCACCATTGCGGCTAAATCTCTGGGTTAGCTTATTGACTAAATTGGTAAGGGCTCGCCGTGATAAGGTAGTCTGACTCGTGTGATTGTAGGCATCAATAGACCATTCGGAGTACTCGGGCAAAGGTGGCAATCCGTTGGCCGCAACCACCAGCAACACCAACAGGACCATACTGGTCACTGTGGCAGTGGTTA